>ATSW01007327.1:0-10848 GCA_000444245.1 Botryllus schlosseri
CGAGATTCAAGTCGGTCTGCCTTGCCAGCCCGCTCAGAGATGTGTATAAGAGACAGTCTATACGGTATGCTTATAAAGCTTTGCTCATGTTAGTCATGTATCTGTATATATTTACACAGATTTCAGTTAACGCTCATTAATAATAAACAATATCGATGACCACACCACATCGAGGATATGTCCTAGACCCTGATCACCATTGACTGGCTATGGTCCTCACGACTAACAATCACTGCGCTTTGCTAATTCTGGTCAGTGTTAGCTTTCGGGTTTGCGAACATATGGTTTCACAGTTATTTAGAAGGAGCAATTTTGGAGGTTTCACAGCTAAGCGGTAACCCAACACGCAGCAAAACCTACATAACCAGAGTCAGCGATGCTCGCATATCAACAGCGAATACCGTTGACTATACTAATTTGTGGGGATCACTGCTTGATATGGTGCTTTTATCCACGAAGTGTCCATTATTATGGCATACCGTACCTGAAGATGTTGATGAAGATGTGGCTCAAATTGTTCTGGTATCATGCTATGGATCATCTGTGACATATATGGTACAGCCTTGGTTGGAGGGCCTCCAGTTGTCGCCTTGTGGGCCCGCCCGTTCCTCTGTAATATCTTCTTTTGATCTGATGAAATGCATACGCATTAGAACTGGCCTCGGCACATTCCTAGAATTTCATCAAAAAGCTTACCTCGTCTTCATGTTAGTCCAACATTTTTTAAGCTGCTTGGATGATACCTTTCGAGCATCCGGGAAGAAATTGTATTGAATGGTAAGATCTTCCCATGCACCATTTTTCCTTTGGATAGAACTCTATCATTTCTTTTATCCTAAGTACATCCAGCTTTGCACTTACAAGAGTCATAAGACGGCTCTAGTCAGCCAAATTAAACCTTAATTTTGACATGCTGTAACTGAATAAAATATTCCTGTTGATATCCAACAAGTCTATCACATGATAATGTTCAGGTAAAGCAGACGCATCGAGTAACTTTTGCTCTTTATTTATCAATACACACCAAAACCTATCTATGATTATACAAACCAAACTATTTCAAGGAAACCTCATGCAGCTGGATTCAATATTGAAACCAANTGATANCCTGAATAATAAGAGTGAATATCATGACTTCTNTGGCTCCTNAAATANACTCCTGATATTAATGCTTTGATAGCCGCGCCAGTGGCTATGTACTGTATCACTAAATAACCTGTTCTGATTGCCCTATATCCTTTCCGCACAAAACATACCTGCATTTTTAACAGTCAATCTGGCCGACAACCGGCCGCTTTGCCCGCTTCATGCTATGAAGCGACAACAAATCTGACGAGCTTCCGGTCTCTCGGCCGTGAATCACGTGTTGCCCATCTATCCGTAGGTTAGTTATCTATAATCCCACGCATGGATTGGTACTTCTAAACAACGATGGTACGCTATCGTTACAAGCACTACTAGCCCTGAGCGCATGGCGCAACCTCAACAATAGAAATCAGCTTTCTGGCAAACACCCAGTTGTTTAAAATTCTGTGCGGGTGTGCTCGACAGCAATCACTTACTGTACTCAAGACGATGGGGCAGAGATCTAAGTCAGATCAATTTTTTCGGGTGTTTGGAGATGACTGTTATACTATCGCGCCTGATGATCATTCGACTATCTAGTAATTAATTTTGTGCACTATATTCGGGATCAAATCATGGTTTCATGGTTTGGACTTGACTATTGGACTATTTCGCGCCTGAATCGCGCCCGGCCGATGACCACTCGACTAATTAACGAACTTATATCAACTTATAACAACTGGTAGCTACATATCGGGTATAAATTCATTGCCGCAAAAACGCATTCAAAAATCAGTGATCCGTGCCGATGACGTATAGCACTTGATGCTGCGGTCTCCTGTGTATGTGTGATATGACGTCACGATATTTGTTGGATGATAAGGCTCAAATTTCTGAAACAGGTTGCCATGCTGAACAATGCGAGAAAGTGGGAAGGTGTATTGGAGAACGAAAAAGATGGCATCAAGATAGGACCACTTCTAAATCAAGGCAAATTTCAAGGTCACTTCAACATCAAGGTTGGAATGATGGGAATCGACCTTCGCTCATTTACTGACTCGACAAAACTAGACAAGTAGAGTAGCAATGGCTTTGTGGTGGAGTATGGGCAGGCTGTAGCTTATGACGTAACTATGAGAATTAACAAAACGTGATGCTTTTGTATTTTCAATCCACAAGCTAAATTGTGGTATGTGATAGCTACTTACCTAGCCTGAGCTGACGTTGTATGTGGTCTTAACGGTGTTTTCAACTGCAGTAGTCGGGCGCATGAGCATGAAGTAGTTGTAGTAATAGGCAGTTACGGCGTGAAGTATAGTAGGTAGTTGGCTTTGATTCTTTGTTGTTTGATTCTTTGATTCTTAGATGGCTTTGATTATTTTGGCTGCAGCGCGAGCACCTATGGCAGGGTTGGGCAAACTAGGGCCCGCGGGCCACATGCGGCCCGAAACACCGTTTTGTGCGGCCCGCGAAAGTCTCAAGAAAATATAATGCAAACTAGGGCCCGCGGGCCACATGCGGCCCGAAACACCGTTTTGTGCGGCCCGCGAAAGTCTCAAGAAAATATAATGTGTACTAAAATGTAATTTTGCAGCGACTTGGCAATACTTTTTCGTAATATATTTCCCCATGACAATGATAAGTTATATTCTTAATATGATGTTCATTCGATTGCTGACGTTAGTAGCCTGATCTCAAGGCCCACGCATTGTCAAATGTTTCAGTTGGTAAACATCACAGAAATTCAAAACGGATATAACATAATGCGGATCATGCGATTTAAAATTGGCAAATATAATACTTTTGTGACTGTATTTGGGACACCTATTCGCGCGTGTGTTAGGTATAGATTTGTCCTCGATGTGTGTAGAATTATTTGATATTTTTATGAACTTTATATCGCAGAAGCGAACGACGGTTATGATGCTGTCAGCACTATGTCCCGAGGTAAACCAAAAGTAGAATCAGCAAATCTATGAACAGATCGTTCCTCACAGATTCAAATTTACATCCACTTCCAAGAATCGACACAGGCGCCTCTCATCCCAAATTTTACCAGATTGGTTATTCATGATGACCAGCTTATAAAAATCGTGCCAATGTTTCTGACGCGTGTAAGTTATCATTGAATTTCTATTTGATTTGTTTTAAATACATACATAGATATCATCTCCCATAATTCTTCGCTCCGACAATTATTGCATGGTTCAGTCCGTAGTCTTCTTGTGTGGGTATGCGAAGTCCTGTGACGTGAAAATTTCTCATTGTCGTCTGTCGATGACGTCAAGAATAGGCTACGTACTTTACTCCATGTCAGTGGTTCTCAAACTGGCGGCGCGCATCCCTTGGAGGGCTTTATAGCATATGTGCAAAATTTTTTCACTGTCTAGAAAAAGTTCGAGAACCACTGCTCCATGCTATCGCAGGTATATTGATGTGTGTGAGTAAAACACCGATGTAGCATTTTAATACCGGTACTGCACTCGTCAATATCAAATCCTACCCTCGAATTTAATCTGGTGCGATTAAATATTATTCAAGCGTAGCTGCAGCAATAGCAATATGAACGCATGTTGCGGCCTTATCATTACACATTCGCTGTCTACTGAAGAGTCAACGGTTTGAAATTCGATGTTGGTGCGCTCGTTTTCAGTCCGTCCAGTATCTATCAAGTTAACTAGAATATAGAAGCTTCCCGATTCAAGCGAGTCGAATAAACACAGAATTAGTGTCTGAGTCTGGTGTTGCATAACTATTTGGCAACAATGTCATGCAGCGTGCACTGTATGTACATTATAGTATACAACAGCACAATGCACCATGTCAGTAAAAAATTTAACTATACATGCCCAAAAGTGACATAGTGACTGACATTCGCTACTGATGACAGTCAGTCGAAAAGGTTTCAGCGAATAAATTAACAATACGAAGTTATTGTTTCCCGTTATTCATAAGTGACATTGTGTGACAATTCAATATTACGAGTGTATTAAGGAGACAATAATGAATACACAAAACTTATGATTAAAAACTGGAAAGCGCGCATCCAATCACCAATTACACTGGTCAACAAAATGAAAAAAAAAATTAAGCCGAACCTCTGAGAGCCGTTTCTGGGGTTTTTGAGACTGCTGATTACGAATATCACATTAGTTTTGTCCGATTGGCTCTTTGTCAGAAGTTATTTACACCCCTAAATAAGCCCCAAATTACGGTAGAAGTGGCGGCTTGTCCTATAGGGCAACTGGGGCATTGCCCCACCTAAAATTCTGTTCAATAACAATTGTTTACCATTTATAGACGCACAGCAATCTATATATACCGAAATCACAGCGAAAATCGTATTCTTCTTGTTCTTTTCGCTTGTAAATGCC
Organism: Botryllus schlosseri; assembly: GCA_000444245.1. Classification (NCBI taxonomy): domain Eukaryota; kingdom Metazoa; phylum Chordata; class Ascidiacea; order Stolidobranchia; family Styelidae; genus Botryllus; species Botryllus schlosseri. The sequence goes on from ATSW01007327.1 coordinate 4,440, forward strand.
GTTATATAGCGAAGTCTCTGCGAAAATCGCATGCCCCAGCCCGGTAGCGCTCATAACAAGCTTAAACTGTCTATTCTCTCAAAGCCGCGCACAATAAAGAAACGGTGATTTACTCTCTCCTATTCATAAAATTACCGAACAAGTATGGAAAATAGGTATGTGCCCCTAAGGCAGGGGCGGGCAACTTCTCTAGTCGGCGGGCCGGATATAAGAAAATTAAGTACTTGGCGGGCCGGATTGCTGAATCGATACATGATTCACCCATTTATTCACATATACAAGGAATATATCGTATTTAACGAATGTATTTTACCGACAGCAATGTCACTTCAAAGCCATTTCTCGCCGATAGTGTCGAAGACAATGTGGATTTGAGAGTAGCATTGTCATAAAGGCGTCGCCATGTCTGCTTCTGTCTGATCAATCAACACACGGTCCAATCCTTAATTAGGATTTCAAGGCGTTCGATAAGCCCGATACCCAAAATTTACCAAGATATCAATTCATTAGGGTTGAGTAGGTGACGAGATAGCGTCGTTGTTCAACTGTGCGTGGCCGAGTTAATCTCGATATTGGGTTCATGCGGCCTCCGTCCTCTACGAAATTTTAAAAGTGGCCCACGACCCGTTTTGAGTTGGCGACACCTGGCATAAGGGGTGTCTTACAAAAGCCTAGAAGAGTGTCGTCCTACAAGTCGGCGGTTACGGAATCAAAAATAAGAAATAACAGTCTGGTGTAAATGAACATTGCTTTCGACAAACACCATGATTAACACAAACGACATTAGGGCTGGGTACATCGTAAATGCCGATAACGCAAGTCTTCTCGCGTAAGCTCCACTCTTGCATGCTACGCATGCACGTATATAATAACATAAAGTCACTAAAATTTGACGTAGTAAGCAAGTAGTGGGGAATCTCGACAGACTTGGGGCCGCGGGCCACATTATCATGTAAGACGGAAAACTGTCCGCGGACCGGACAAAATCCCTTCGCGGCCCGTATCTTCCGGCCCGCGGGCCGTATGTTGCCCGCCCCTGCCCTAAGGTGTGATGAACGATCGTATCTATATCTGAACTCGGTTACCGTCATATGCGTTCAGTCGACCTTTGCTGGCATAGGTCGATTTTGATGGTGTTTCACACCATGATAATTCTTGAAACGTGGTATGTCATGTCGTGATGGTGGTATTTAACACTGCCCCAAGTTTCAGGGTTTCTACTCGAAGTTTAGGGTAGTAATTCTGTTTCCGAAGTTGGCTGTGTGCTGATCCGTCATGTATCGCAAACAGATTTTACTCAAAAGCTGGTGTTGGTATCCATTGATTTTGACGATGTTCCATACCGAGATCGGTCATGACATTTGGCACGGTATCGAACGCTGTACCAAGTTTTAAGTTTGTCACTGAACTATGTTAGTGGAAATTTCGTTTCCTAAGTCGAGTGAGAGCTGACTCGTCATTTATCGCCAACAGATTTTACGCAAAGCCGGTATTGGTTTCTATTGATTTTAACGATGCTCCTTACCTAGATCCGTCATAAGCCTTTGTACGGTATGTCTTGATTTTAGTATCGAACGCTGTGCCAAGTCTCAAGGTTGACACTCAATGATTAGGGCAGTAATTTCGTTTTCAAGGTCGAGTAAGGTAGAGATGTGCGCTGATCTGACACTTTAGCCTGCAACGCATTGCGGATTTCACGCAAAAGACGGTGTATCTGTGCAAACGTTAACTGTGTTCCATACTGAGATAGGTGATGATGATGAGATGATGATATCATGGATATCATGAAACAGTTTACTAACATTCTCGGTTTGCATTCAAATATTTACTTTTATATTATATTCTCCAATGTCAATTTCACCGTGAAATTGTGGCCTTCAAGCCATTTGCTTACAACCCTCTGTCAAGCGCGATAGGTATTTCGTTTTCGATGGCTCACTTGATCAGCCTATTCCTCAGTAAATTTTCCGCAAAATTCGGTGTTGTTCTGTTCGTATTAATTTTGATAGTGTACTATACCGAAAAGGGTCATGAGGCTACTTCTCGATGATGTCATGTAACAGTGTACTAAGTTTACGGCTTTCATACACGCATTTATTCGGTAATATATTTTTCAAAGGCGATTTCGCAGCAGACCTATAGACAGTAATAAAGCTTTATGTATCGTGTTACAGTCTCCAGTTTCAAGGCCAAAATCTCCTATGCTGTACCGAGACCGAATTTCCGAGGCTGCTATTCTTAGTTCTTCAGAATGTTTTGGGTTCAATATGACAGGCCCAATCTATGAGATAACAATTGCGTACGTGTCCGAACTCGTTGACCTTTCCAGTTAGGCTTACGCAATCTCTCGAGTTATAGTAATTTCCATTTCTGCAGAGTGAAGATAATTAGTAAGGTCAAGTGCGAACATGAACCGTGTTGAATCTTTGTTCCGTACGCCGTTTACGCAGTTACCACACTTCAAGCCACAGCTCACCGGCAGACCTCTCGGGGCACACACGTTAAAATCACTGTTGTCGGGAAATTCATGTTAGCGTACCATCATTAAGTTACTTGTTTACGTTAGAAAGCGCCATTGTGACGTCATCTTTATAAAAAGTCACTTGCGGTCCTTGCCCCACCACCCGATATTGTCACGAGCCGCCACTGTGCTGTAGCTACCTTTAAATATTTCGCTTGGTAGGGAGAAAAACGTCGTTTTTTCTCATTTTATACTGCGCATAAATAGCTAATTGACTATAAAGAACACTCATGTCATTCTATCAATATTAACAAGACGTGTTGCGAAATATTTGTTTGTCAAAACAGCGGTTTGTCAAGCCTAAAAATTATACTTTTGCACAAAGGAAATACATATTCTCCTGTATCAATTGGTCATTCTACCAAGATTGAAGAGGAGTATAAAACTATAAAATTTGTACTTGAAAGGCCTGACTACAATACTCATATGCGTCTCATTTCTTTTGACTAGTAAATGGATCATTTTCCGCTGAGTCAACAATATGGTATACCTAGTAACTCTATGAAACGAAAAGCTTAAATCTGGTATCTGGTATATTCGAATACCGATGGAAGATTCCAATCTCACATTAGGAAATAGTTCTCTGCATGTAATTTTCCCTAAGATGTAGTAAATAAAACTTTTTAGATGATCACAAAGCACCCAACTACAATCAGTAGGTCCGAAAATTCGTATCTGCATATCGGAAATTTGAGCACAAACATGACCATAAAAGTTCACTTCCTGTTCAGCCATCTTCATATATTTACTGATCATCTTGTTGATTAGCAAGGGGATAGGTTCTACCAAGACATCAAAACAACAAAAGAAAGGTATCACCGGAGATGAGATGAACAATTGAACATGTTATGCCAGATGATTGCCGGTACTTTTCGAGAAACTGCACTAAATAGCTTACAGGCGAAAATCGAACAAAAAACAATTGTGATTTAAAATATATCAATAATATTATATTCCTACTGATTAGTTCAAATTTACAATAGGTGGTTGACGTAAAACTGATTGAATTAAGACTGGATTGTATTCATGTACATGATATCCGTTAAAGTCTGTTACTAATAGTAACTTACTATGATAAATTAATTACCCCTAAATATAGTGCTGTTGCTGTATTTTGATTTAAAAGAGTCTTCTGTGTGTAAAAATAACAAGCAGATTGAATTTATAAACTTTATAGTATGACTGAGCCGATTTTATATCTAGTCATTACCGCGAAAATGGGAGATTTTGGTCAAAATAGCCCCATGCTTTATCTCCACAACAAGAGTCATTTTGAAAAAATCAAGGTCATATTCGGAATCAGTGCCTTTCAGAACCCCCAGAACCACTCTTACTTTGTCTGCCTAAAAATATGTGTTGACCAGTGTTATAATTCTTATATCCGACAGTAGGGATGCGGACGTCGGATTGATTAGCCCGCATTGCAAGAATTGTATACGGACTATAGTGGCGTTGTGGCCTGCTTTTATGCATTTCCCTTTTGAAGTTTGGAATTTATTACTGGATTAAACGATCATACGCTGGAGTGAATTTCAATTCGTAGGCATATACTTATACAACAACACATAATCGAATTTCGCGCCACGATTGAAAAATAATCATCAAAGAACGTTCATTTGATCGTTTAATTCAGAGTGGAGAAGGTGTTTCGCGGCGTGTGCGCCTTCAAATCGACATGTGGAGCAAGGTCACGTTTTTATTTTCTGGCCTCGCCTATATATTCGTCTGATTACTAATTAGTAAGGCAATTTTTGTTGCTCTAAAACCGCGAGAAAGTTGCAGTTAATTTCGACAAAAGTTGCAGTAAAAAGTTGCATTTATAATTTTTGTTGAATTACAGCAAGTAACAAAATTTTGCAAGATTTTAGTTGAGTAAAAATTTTTAAGTATTTTGTTTTGCTATGCTTTTCCAATCCAATCAATAAAATACAAAAATTTCTTCTGACGTGTCCCTAGTCTTTGAGAAATGTCACTTGTTCTGATTTCTCGTTTTACTCAGAATTGCCCCGTAATAATACGCATAATTCTTTATTGGACGTACAAGCACACTAACAAAACAAAAAAGGAATATGCACAAATGTTGACTACCATAGATTATAAATGATGGAAACATTTCAGAAAATTTCCGAAGTCGTTTTGTTTGCGTGATTTGGTTCTATAAACTAAGAAATCTACTGGTATTATCGACCTCAAATAATCGCCCATCATGATGCAACTTCACCATCCTTAGTATCTTCTTTCTAAATCATACATCCTGCTGAAACACGTCACTATGTTCCTCGCTTACATTACCCATATTTGAACTGATAAAAACAAGTCAGATAATGCGATTTTAAGGACATACCCAGATTTCTTTTTTCATATATCTGGTCATATTGTTTTTCATCTACATCTCGAAATGCCTTGAATGCTGCTTCTCTCGCAGTCATTTTATTGTCAAGTCCTTACAAAAGATTTCCAGCATTCCTGCATAAGCAAGGAGAACCTGCTACAGAAAAATACATTTGACAACTTACTAAATTTCATTGATGCCCAATGTCTATTAGTAGTAAGAGTGCGTGTGCTTGTAATCAGTATGGTGCGTAAGATGAAAATTAGTTATTTCAATCTCTGTAATAGTTGCTGACTCATACACATGTACAAGAGCTACACTTTGATTTTTTATCTACAATTTAATTATACAAGATTGGATATATGTCATATTTGAATGATTCATACATATTATAGGATATTAGAAAGTCCATGTTATAAAAACCTATAAAATATGATAAATGAAGGATATTTAGCAAATCATTCTTTAATGTTAATTGCAAAGTGGATAACTCGAGCTGTGCCACAATGAAACAATTTTGCATGCCACCGTTAATCATATGTTTACATATGTTTAATGGTTGTATGATAGTCATTCAACCGACAGTGTGGCATATAATTCGGTAATACTGTTAGAGTAGGAGTCGTAGTCGATACGTTTAACGACTCAGAAGTGGGATTCATAGTCGGAGTCGGTACGTCTAAAGCAGGGGTGGGCAAACTTTTGAGCTCGCGGGCCGCATTCAACATCTGAATCCATTCGCGGGCCGCACTTATAAAATAGGATTATAAACCAAAACGCAATATTGCTATTCGATTATATAGTGAGGAACTTGAGATATGCTCATTACAAAGAAACCAAATATTGTTTCATGATATCGTACACGCGTCAAGAACAGTGGCGAGATTTCATAGGATGGTCGACCTCAATAATCGATTCGTCAAAACTATAGAGATGAAAGTCGGTTGTTCCGATCTTTAAAACCAGGGATATCTAGATATCCCTGCTTAGAACAGGATTGAAATTTGAATCTGTGAACAGCGATCCGTTCATATATTATTACTAATTCCACTTTTGGTACAGTTCCAGGACACGCAATGCTGATAGCATCATAACCATGTTAGCTTCAGACACGCTTCTACTATGTGTAGATAAAATATAAATACCCTCATTCTACGCATACAGAGAACGAAGACACGCGCGAATCGTTTTTATAAGCACATCTCTGAAATATTGCAAACTAGAGTGGTCAATCTGAAACCACACTCGTGATCCGAATTATATCAATCTCGTTACGATTTCTGTGATGTTTATCAGTTGAAACCTTTCGAACTGCGTGGGCCTTGAGATCGGGCTGTCGCGCCAGAAATTGAGCATAAAAGGTATTTATCTTAGAACCTTGGAACAGTGGTTTTCCAACTTTTTAAGACACCCCCCCTTATGATGGTGAAAGATTTCGCCCCCCTCTCCTTATCGTCATATCATAAAATGCAACCAGGTTGCTAGAAAACTTAACCGACCGTTTGATGGCATGGAAGGTTACGACTGTGGCTGAGAGATTTTTAAACATGAAATTC
>ATSW01007328.1:0-17397 GCA_000444245.1 Botryllus schlosseri
GAAGTGAACCTAGCGCACAATAACCTGAACTCACTGCCATCGGCGCTGTTCAAGGCCAATTTGAGATTGTCAGAACTCAGCATCTGGTCGAATGACATACAATGCTTACCGTCGGCACTGCTGGAACGTAACAAGAGGTATAATGCGATTTAGGGAACGCCAATGTGTATAAGATTTAGAAATTGTTTATCAAACAATCGCACGCGTGGTATACATCCAGAAGGCACATATTTTAAAAGGTTATTCCCGTATCGTTCGTTGGTAAAACAAATACCTACTTCCTGTGACAACGACGAATTTCATCTTTCTTTGCATCTTTTTGGTTTGGTAAATGTGACGTTACGAAGACGCCGCAAACAGGCGCTGTAAGCCAGAGACGTATCATGCTAATGGCATAACATCGAACTTCGGAGCAAGAGTAAGGAAACGGCTATCTATACAACTCACCTGACCTTGTTAAGATTAATCAGCTTGAGAATTTCCAGTGGGAACTTATGATCTAACAAACCTTGACAAAATATAGACACGAAAAAGTAAGCTTCGTAAACACTCAACGAGAAATAGCGTCGAAATCAATGCACACTGCACACTGCACAGTCGTAAACAGTTGTAATTCGTCTCTAAATTGATAGAAATTGTTTTCACGTTCTTGCGCACGGACGTTGCTACGCAGTACGCAGTTTGTAGCGTGGAGTCCGAATGTACCTTGGCATACTCACATAAAGTTCTGTCATCCTATTGATATCTACCCAACGCTGTCCTCTTGCCTGCTGGTCATGACTTATGATGTATTTAATATCTGCAGATTGAAGTTCGTCAACGCACTTGGTCAAATGGTGTCGGGTGACGACGAGAAGAGGCGATTCACAAAGGCGCACAAAGGTAAGCGAGATATTATGAGATATTGGTAGCACTATATTATTAATCGCATGGCGAGATATTCGATATTCTGGTGAATATATCCAGCCACCCTAACACACGAATTTCTATGTCCGTTGGCTTTTGGTTGTGATACCGATCGGGTTCGTTCCGCCTTTTAGAGGATGCCGTAAGATGGTCTTGGTCACGTGGTCAAACGAACAAATTTCTTCTGCGGATCACCGGTCGAAACCCACTGCAGCAGATAACGCTGTAGCAGTGTGGTTTGACTCCAATCGATGTAGAATCTGATTGGATATATAGTAAATTACCAATGATTACGGTACCATTCGGATTAAAAGCCAGAAGTGTCATTCGAACCAGTTTCACCACTCCGAACATGATTAGCTTCCATGCCCGACCGAATTTATGATCCAAAGATAGTTGGTCGAGTTTTAATACAAATCAAATTCGTCATTCTGGAAAGTAAATACCTATTTGACCGCCCTGTCCACCCACACTGTGTTGCAAAGTTATCGCATATCCATTATCCATGTTTCGCTGTTTTACTTCTTCGCATTTAAATAACGACTGTGCACACTGCACAGGTGGTCGACCTGCAGTGAAGTTTAGCATGGTACCTACCGTTTTCTTATTTATACCACGTGGTAATAACGATTCACAGTATTTTCAGGTAAGGAAGTCGGAAATTTCAAGAAGATTCTACAAGAGGACGGGCACGAATGGTGCGAAGACAAGCGACAGCATGCAAAGTGCGAGTGGGATTTTGATCGAAGGTGAGCAACTGAGCATAATGCTACCTCCGCACTCTCGATAACCAAAAGTGTATTGCATATATCAGATAACGAATTCTACGACAGCGCATTGCTTCGAGTTGGTCTGTTGAATATTTTCTTTTATGCAGGTCATTCTCTTGCTTCGACGTTTCCATGGCAGCCATCATCAACGGCCCGTTGGCTTGCGATGTGTTACACTTGTATCTCTCCAATGCAAATATGAAGAATTATCAGGTGTTGAGGCAACTATTCCATTCAACTCCCGATCTTCTATCACTTACCGTGACGGACACCAATCTACAAGAATACCCCGCTGATTTGTTCTATCTACTCAGTCGCTTGGAAAGAATTGAACTAAGCGGAAATGGATTAGAGTGAGTTGATATATCCCGACATATAGGCTGTATCATAATTAGGGCTGGGCAAAATCGAGTACCTGAGTGATTCGATTCTGAATCACGTAAAATGCTTCGAGTCGAGTCGAGTAATCGAGTATCACTCATTATGACGTCATAGCAGAATACTATTTGTCAAAGTTCAAATATATACCTTTTAAGCGACCACAAAGAATATAATGCCTGTTATCCATCATATTAAGGATACTTTGGTATTTTTTCGACCATACCGATTTCATTGCACTTGGTGACAATATTGTGGGATGATCATGACTTCGGAAATATGCTATTTCCAGTAACGTTCGTAGCTTTGTACTTCATGTTTCGTATGCTACGATACGGCCAATCAAGGTTTCAAGGCTTCAACAGTGAAATTAGTATAAACTCGTTGATCGTTGATAAACTCCTCGTTGATAAATCAACTTTCAGGGGCGAGGAGCGTATAATTTCAGTACTCGAAAAAATCGTCTTTTACTACTCGACTCGAATCATTAAAATTAATACTCGATTCAGATTCGAGTACTCGAATCATTGTGCCCAGCCCTAATCATAATAGCACTGTCCACCATACTCTGACTTGTGCTTTGTTATAGATACACTTATAGAGTGAAGCAAGGGTCGACTTATCAAAACTATCAACTCTTATTCCAGATTCATTCAACCCAACTCTTTCCGCAATTCACCTAATCTGAAAGAAATCGACTTGAGTAGGAATGGGTTGACAGAGATGAGCGAGAAGACGTTTTCCTTCGCCAAAGACCTGCTCGAACTGAACCTGGGACACAACAAATTTCAAGAACTAGCGAGCGTGTATTTCTCGGAAAACCAGAAGCTACAAAAACTGTTGCTTGACCACAACAAAATTATGGAATTGTCAGACAATCTTTTCGAGGCAAACACGGAGTTAACAATAATCGACGCCAGCTTTAATGAAATCGCATACATAGCATGTAAGTCACCCGAATGGCGGGGCGTGTATCCACAATCCACATCTATCATAAGCTCTGTATATTGTTTTCAGCTGGTACATTTACCACGACCACGCGACTGCAGGAAATTAATCTAAGCGAGAATAATCTTGCGGAGTTGGAAGAAAATATTTTCAGCAAATTAATATATCTACACACGGTGGATCTGAGCAACAATAAAATTGAAATCCTCCCAGAGAGAATTTTCCAAGAAAATGAGAACCTACGAAAGGTAATTATGAGTTCGAAGCCAGTTCGAAAAAGTAATGGACTTCCGTTCGTAGTTATCAATTATGATGATGAAAATAACATGCTCGTGTCATGCCATTTATCTTTGAGCCAATGAGCTAGCATTATCTTTTCTTCTTCAGGTATATCTAAACGGTAATCAGATTACTGGGCTACACTCGAAAACGTTCAGCAGTAACCCGGCGTTGATGGTCTTATCTCTGGACCAAAATCTCTTGTCGGAACTGCCTGACGACATATTCTTTAGGAACCGTAAGCTGGAAGCACTTGGACTTCAGAACAATTGCATATCGTATTTATCTGAGGTGGGTGCGGTAAGCTATAGACATACGAGAAAGCGTATACTATCGTAATTTTTAATCGATGGTGTAATCTTTTGTTACTTGATTCAAAATCTTCCTCGGCCCATTTAGTAGCTCGTCGTTCCAAATATGAGTAACTCTGGTCTAATGGATGTAGATNATNACTCAAAATTANTCTACGAATATTTCAGAATATTTTCAAATACAACGTCAACCTGAGAGAAGTAAGCTTGCAAGGAAACCCAACCATGCCNCCGGATATCAGGAGGGTGTTCGAAGGAAAGCAAGATGTCCTCGCCCTCCTAAAAAGACTGCGGGACCTGAATTCGGCATCTGGCNAAGAGTTCGAATCCGTGGAAGAAGAGGGACATACCCGAGAGGATCCATTCAATAAGGAAGAAGAATTTGAGTACGAAGGAGAATATTATTACAGCAGGGAGGATGACCATCAATATTACGTTTATTATCTGGGGGAAGGCGGAATGAGAGACACCCCTGCCAGCAACACACCATATGTCGAAGAGAATCTTCCGAATCCCACAAGCACAGAATCAGATCTTGTTATTCGGCGTTCAAAGCGTAACGTTGACGGGTCGGCTGTGAAACGGAGTATTACGAGACAGGACGTCCAGCGATTTCAAGAGATTGCAGACCAGGAAGAGGATCTGGAGGCCGTATGCATGAAAATATGGAAACGGAAAGGAATAATATGATGGAGAACACTAGCGAATGTGTAATGCGATACCGGAAAAAAGAGAAGGATGTCGAGAAGGTAACGGCGAAATCGGAAGAAAAACCACGCCGGGTGGAACGCAGAATGGCGTTGATTGATGGCAGTAGACCTCAAATGGTATTAGACCATCAGTCGGAAAACCAACGAACAGTCAACAAAAGATCCAATGCCATCCTATGAAGGAGACGGACTTTACACAATAACACAATACAGCCAACATACGCTTGTTGGACTTACAGAGCAAATGTTACAAAGAGCACATCAGTTCTGTATGGGTTCTTTGATCGCGGGCGTCACTTATCGTATTCGACGGCGTTTGTCTTTATTTCACGAAGTGTCCTCAGTCGACGCGAACTATTTTTATATGGTCGACCAACAAAAATTTATCCTATAGACACACTATCGATAAGTGCAATATCATTTCTTCAATACATTCTTCCCTTCAGTCTGTGCTATAGGATTAATTTATAAATCGTGTATCTATTGCCTAATAAACACTATTCTTGTGAACGTATGTATGGAACGAGCGAGTCAAGAATCGACGCAGACCATATTCAAATAGTTTGCAAAAAATGTTTCTATCATTTGGAGGCAGAGCCACGCATGAAAAATCGGACCGACAGGTAGCATATACGCGCTCCACCTACAAGCCATCGCTTGTTAATGCAATACGTTCTCAACGAAAACTGACCAGGGTAATACTAAAAAATCAATGGTATATGACGGCTTTGTTTCTCAAGTGAATAGCAGACGCATCTGTCCTCAACAAGACTTAACTTATTATTTACCGTTGCAGTTGTCCACCAGCTCTCAAAGCTATTATACCCAAACAACTTGAAGAAAGATTTTTATAAACTTGAATTTATTTCAAAAGAAGGTATCAAGTTCTGCAGTACATACAATCGTCGCTATTTCATCCAGGGCATCCTCGACTTACACTCCTCCCCCTGCAGATAGAGGAATTCCTCCATATATTCCGAAGGCCGACCCACATCCACAGTGATATTTGTGTAGAGTGAATTTTTTTCGTAAGAGATGACTTGATATCTGCAAGGGTATGATTGAGCGTGTCTCAAGACGTATATTAAGAAATGTGAACAATGAACCGATTTGTAACAGTAATAGTATATCATTTTAATAGCACGAACATTGATGTGATCATGACCTCAACCTGCCAATTGGATTGCTAACATAGTGCTAGATCAGTGGTTCCCAACGTGGGCGATATCGCCCCCAGTGGTTGATTTTGAGGCGAAAATACCAAACGGGACGATTGGGGGGTGAAAACGTTAGAACGTCCAGTGAGATATATTTAATTAACATGGCCAAAAATTGCACGTGAAGACGGCTTACTCTGCATATTACGCGAAAGTTGACTTAAAAAGGTCAACCCAACGAAAAGTAGCCGCTGAAGTGACCTTTTCTAAAGCCAATTCACACCAGCGATCAGAGTTAGGTCAATAAAAAGTTCGATTATATGTCGTCTTTTTTCGGATCCGGAAATATCGGGGGTGAAAATTTGGGTCGAGCTTGATAAGGGTGCGATGAGTCGAAAAAGATTGAGAACTACTAAATCATCTCATCGATGGTATTTCTTCACACTGGCTTATCAAAATCAACTTGCATAAGGTATGCGCAAACGCATGCATAATTCCACTATGATCAACGACCAACTTTACCGCAGGGTACTGTATCCTTCCTTTTCCATGCGATACGCGGCAAACCTCAGTAGAGAGTGGCGGGCCGTGTTCCGAGCATTCTCGCTCTCGTGGCTATGCGGTATCATTCGGAATGAGCACTTCTCACCGTACGGATTTTCTGCGGCATACCCTGCACGTATGTATATGCAATGCATATCAATGAAATATGTACATTGCGCACGAGCAGAGCCGTAACTGCCGCACCCCAAACCCCCCAATTGGGGGGGCCCGAGCTCAAAGGGGGCCCAAAATTATTTCGTGAATTAGCATAAATTATAGAGGATTTTTTGAAAATTTGTTCAACTTTTAAAAAAAAATTTTGCGCTGTGCGCGATTTCAAGCAGCCAAATATTTTTATTATTAGGCACTCTTCCCCCACGCAACATTTGGAGAAATGGGCATATCGGCGTTGGCCATTACCGCGCCATGACGCACCAAGACATATAAAGTTTTAGGCCATGTAATATGGGACTCCAAGAAGTGTGCCAGAACGATCGGCAGGGACTACCCTCATACTGGCCGAAAACTTCGTTATATATACAAAATACATATAGGTTTAATTGTCCGTAGGTGCCTAAAAGACTGGCGCCGAATGTTCCTGACTTGGCAATCCGAACCTTACAAGACAAATGCCATCCTGCAGGGAACATTTATATGGCAGTGCAGAAATACCAATTTGTAATCGTGTGAACTTTTAGTGTAGTATGTTTGGGCGATTCTATATTTTTTTGATTTAACAGACAGGAGGTCACGAAATAACATCATTTAACGAAGTCATGCCAACGGGTTCGCCCGCCCGAACATGTTGAATTATTATTTACGGGCTCTAAAGTTTCGAAGACACCTCACTCAGCTATATTGGTAAATATGAGTAGAGAGGACAAGAAATTCATAGCAATATATATGCAACTCCCGATCTTATTGACCGATTTATCATGAATTATCGAAAATTTTCGCGCTTCGCGCTGGCTCGCTAAGCGGTGCCGCTATAGTTTCGTGGCCAAAACGAATAACGTGATGGGGGACGGTTTATCACCGTTTTTTTGGGGGGGGGGCTGACGAAGTGCTGTTTCGTTCGTGCCAACGGGTATACACCCGGAGATGTTTAATTATTATTGAGGGTTGCTACCTTTTCAAAGAAACCTCACTCAGCTCTACCGGTAAATCAGATTACGTGAGCAGAGAGAGAGTAAAAATTAACAGCAATATATATGCAATTCCCGATCATATTGACCAATTCAGTAACGATTTATAGAAATTCCTCGCGCTTCGTGCGTTTAGGCGAGAAAAGTTGACTCATAAAACGGAAACCCAATTCATAGACAAGTAGTGGTAAACAGCGTACGCCTGAGGGGGGTCTGGTGGGCGAAGCCCCCCAGAAGTTAGGTTTATCACCTTATGGGGGGCCCAATACCAACGTTTTGGGGGGGGGCTGACGAAGTGCTGCTACGGCCCTGCGCACGAGTTGCAACAACCTCTTTGACACATTGGTCATATGATATGGTACACTCCCACATGCCTATCGTTGTTGAACAGTGCGGGCTACTCTCTTATGAACCCTTTCATAGACTTAATCATACCAGTGTGGTCGTATAGCCCATACCTATAGTATAACCCGGCAGTATATTTCCCATTCTTCGACGATCTAACGCAGAGCGACGTTTTGTACATTCACGCTCGATATCGCTACAAGAACTTGACTATATACCGACAAAGACCTGACTCTCGCCCAAAACAGGCCAGGTAATCGGATAAAATAAGGTTTTCACTATAAGTGCATTTTGAAGTTTCCCATTTTGGGTAGGCTACCACATGGTGATTGAAACACGACAAAACATAAAATACAGTTATTCCGCTGCTAGAACAAGATTGTTCTTGTTCACCTTGTCGGGCTGAGGGTGCGCGGTTGTAACCCAAGCAATGTTAATTTTCCATATCGACATGAAATGAAATAATAAAACTCTTGTGATATGTGCTAGAACCGTACAGTAGTACATTTGATGATCTTACACAAAAAATAGAGATGGGGGTATGTATCTACATTAGCTCACCCTTTTTCACCAGTCTGGTGTAAAAATCATCGTCCTCTCCTCCCCAGCCCCAGTAAAGATTCGAAAATCCGTTCGTTCTATGAAACTGCTCCGCGGTTACCATCGAAACGCCGCCGAAGTTTTCGACAACAGGAGGGCCGTCGAAGTACTGATTCAGCTTCTCGATGATTGTCTGTCGACCTGAGCAGGTTCCTTTGCTTAGTTTGCTTAGTTTAAATACTTGCCCGGAGTAAAGAGGAATGAATTTGGTATAGCTGAAGCAATGACGTGCGGTGAGGTTCATGGCTGGTGAGGCTACAAGTCGGCAGATATGGAATGATAATGTATAGGATATCGGCCTGGTGTAAATGACCATTGCAGTCGATAAACATCATAAATGCCACAAACGACAACAACGCTGGCTATGTAAGTAGCTATTCATATACCAAATTTTAAGGTATTTATGGATGGAAAATACATAACAGTTACATCACTTAGGAATGTATTTGCTCCGCATTACGTGCTGGCCGCCGCAATTCCACCATTCATGCAGCATCGAAATCACGTTTCACTGTGCCGCGATTGTGCGATTGTTAGCAAATGGTGAGTGGGCCTGGGCATATTCGTTTGAGCCTCACCAGGCTACTGCATCTCTGAGCTGTCATTGTACGTAAAAAGTCGAATTGCACATTACTTGGCGATTTTGAGGGGATCCAGTGTTCTGATATTGTTAATATTAGGATTTTCGGAATCAGTGCTACAATAGCATTTGATTGATACCAGTTATTATAAATTCTGAGCCGATTACGAGGAATTGCATTGTCGCAGGTGAGGCACGACCCGCCCGTGCCGCACCTGTGCCTGAACTCTCCTTTCGCGCTGTATTATGGAACAATAAATAAGAAAATTGATGATGTTGGATGAAAAAATGTTCAAATTCCGTTATTCATAAACATCGACGGTAAATATCAATAATAATCATCGAATGTGTCACAAGTTTCCTATGCTCATCGTGGCGACAGGCGAGGCACTGCCTCACTTGCCTCCCCTGACCGCACGTCACCGAGTTGGAGGTATTAGTGGGTTTCTAGAATACCTTTCTTTCTGGTCGCCTTAGGTGGATACTCAAAATTGATTAGAATGAAAATTTAAACCTAGCTTCCATTCAACAAGGTGGCAGATCGAGGTGAAAAATCACTACTAGTGTTATTGTTTGTGGTAGCCTATTACTGGTTTTGTCGACTGCGATGGTCATATACACCAGACCGAGATACTTTATTTTGATTCCGTATCTGCCTGATGGTAGCACGGCCCAGTTCTAGGCCTTTCAAGATATACCGCGTACGGTGATCATGATCAGGTGGCGAGGATGAGCCTAGTAACGACCCAACGCTTGGGAAGAGATTTCGGAGTCGACCTCAGTCGAACTCGAACCCGTAGCTTTGCAGCTGTGGGTTATACCACTACGTTATGTCACTATAGTTTAATAAAGATCCGCCATTACCTCGATATTCCTGGCAGTGAAGTCGATAAGAAAGAGGTTCATACGAGAACTTATCCAGATATATAGAAATGTGTCTTGGATTCAGGTCATAGCATTGGTATAAACATCGATCGTCTTCCAACAACAGATCGACGTCATGGAACACGTAACAATCGTACGTCCCGTCTGCGAAAATAATATGAATCGATCTGAAGCTGAACACTGAACAATTAACTTGTAATCGTATATTCCGTTGCTACGGACCAAAGCGAGTCACAACTGCAAGAGTAATTTTAGCAAAATGTGTCGAGTGGAGCGAGCCAATGTTCGCAAAATTGACGATGAAGCCAGAACTTTATACATTTATTACTATGCTTCGTTGCAAACATGAAGATGACGCTTCTTCGTCGCCAACATCGACACCGGGCCGCCATTAATATTTCATCCCGTCAGAACAGTATACTTTTACCGAGAGGGTTAATATTGATAATAATGAATTGAGCAGTACTCAAGTTTCAGTATGAAAAATCTTCCATTGTTTCTTCGTAAACTACCAATACGTCATATATACTAGGGTTACGATATTTCTGTTTCCCCAATTCCGAACGCTCTTCAGCGCCCACTAGCGGATTTCAAAATGAGGTGTGAGCACATTGTCGATCAATTTGACGTCACACCAGCAACGCTTTGTCTATCGACTAGAGGTGGTCACGATCCGGTTCACGAGTATGTGGTTGTGTATTGTAAGTAGTAACCTGGGCCGAAGCCACATTTTTTTCTGCCCCCTCCCGCCCAAATAAACACTGATCTTGGGCCCACCGTAGGGTATTCGATGCAACTTCTGGGGGTTTACTATATGCATCTGGTCGTTGAATGATTTGAATGAATTGTGTCAATTAAATTGGTTCTTTCATATATTACTGTATAATTTTGATCCTCTCTCCACCCACATGATCAGAGTTAGCGGTAAAGCTGGTGGAGGAGGATGACTGCGAAAATGCAATGAGCGTAATTGTACATCGCTAAGTCATGTTCATGTCACGCCGATAAGAATATATATCAGCCTAATGCGGGTGTGCAGTGTGCACTGCACCACTTAGCTATATAAACACCGCACAACCGGTAGTTTCCAACCTTTTATGGTCGTGACTCCATTTCCAATTTGAACATGTGCCGTGACCCAGCTTCAATTTGATTAGCTGGTTACTAATTAAAGGTCGGCACATTTGCTTAGACTTACTCACGGCCTATTTTGGAAGCTAATTACGTTTAACATCTTCGCGAACTCCAGTATAAAGGCAAACTACCCCCAGGTTTAGAACCCCCATCTTTGAATATAGCATATAACGGCCTAAACCGACTCTATGAATATACCGTTATCTTGTAATTGCGAGTACAATTAGACTTCTTTTTGTGAATGAATGTTACTTTTTATTAATTTTTGATCGCAGTTTTTGCGAGGGCGGTAGTCCCCATACTAAACCAATATATATGATACTAAATCGCGCACAGCGCGAAGAAAAATTTCATGTCTCATAAATATGCCCAAAAATAATCTTGTTTAGGTTGATTTACAAAAAAATATGAATTTAATTCAAGCCTTCAAAATTCCAGACGTTTAGGCATATCTTAGAAATTCCTCCCGAACGTAGTTTTAACAGTGAAATTCCGGACATGTCCGTGAAATTTCGGACGTATGGCAACCCTAATATACACCCAGTTGAACCTCGTAGCGATAGAAAATGATCGGTAGCAACATATCTGAATACAACAGAATCACTATTGCAACGATGGTATAGAATCAATCTAGATAGGCGACGAGGTCAAGGAAACGGGCAGATTGCTGTTGACAGCTTGTTCGTCCAATTCAGTGGTTCTCAAACTGAGGGGGCGTGAAAGCATCTGAGTCAGCAGGGGAGGCGCGAAGCCGCCAGGAAGAGATGATGTTTCTTGAACAAGAAATGAGTTTAATTTGTGCTGAAACTTTCCAGTTTCAACAATGGCAATAATCTTGATGACATTTCGATTGCAAATGTCATAATTGCGTCGTACCGTACACTCAATGGTGTTAGATTTTGACTGATGCCGAGCCTTGCACTAACCAGATGTCCCTGAATAAAGTGTAACTGGTGAATGTGTGCAGCTGTGCCATTGGTTTGTGATTTAGCTTATGGTCAGGTATACGTATGAGCTAAGCTCAGGTGGGGTAATAGAATAGGGTTACCAAATTTTTGTGGATCAAATTTCGGACACTCTTCAGCGCCAACTAGCGGATTTTAAAATGATGTATGACACCTTTGTCTGTCATTATGACGTTGCACTAGCAAAGCTTTGCCTGTCGACCAGATGTAGTAATGATCCTGATCAGGAGCCGGAGTATGTGGTTGTGTGTTAGACCCAGGACCGAAACAATATTCTTCATCCGCCGTCCGCCCAAATAAACACTAATCTTGGGCCCACTATCGGGTATTCTATTCAATGCGACGACTACTTCTCCTCGGAATCAAAAGCGCACAACTACAACACACGTGCGTCCTCGAAGAACAAATACCATAAAATCGGGACTGAATACGCATCGCTCTATCAAATATGCCGTGATAATGATGATGAACTTCAGGGGGCTTACTATATGCATCTGGTTCCTATATTCCTCTGGTCGTTAAATTTTGAGAATGAAATATCTCAATAATATTGGTTTTTCCATATATTACTATAAAATTTTGATCCTCTCTCCGCCCACGTAATAAAAGTTAGCGGTAGAGCTGGTGGAAATGATGGCAACGTAATTGTGCATCGTAAAGTTCCTGTCACACATGTTCATGTCATACGGATAAGACTAGTTATGAGCCTAAATGCCAGTCCGCACCAGCAGGTCCGGTGGTTTTCAACTCTCTGTGGTCGCGAATCCATTTCCAATTTGAAAATGTTTCATGGCCCAGAACCTTTGCCCAGACTTACTAACGGCCTATTTTGGATGCCGATTACGTTCAACACCTTCGCGAACCACAGAATAAAGGCAAGCGACCCCCTGGTTTAGAACCACTATCTTTGATTAAAGCATCTAAATCGCCTTATCTGACTCTGTGAATATACCGATCTCCTATAATTGCGATTAGAATTAGATTTATTTCAGTATAATTTATGGTTATTTTTATTTATTTTTGTTTGAATTTTTAGCGAAGTTGGTGGTCCCCATATTAAAATCAGTGAATGTGGCACATAGAAGCGATTCGGCACAAAAATCGATGTTGTACGTGTTACCATTGCACATAATTCTGTTAAACAAAATATTCGACTGGAAATTTGTTCGTGCTCTGCGCGATTTACCTTCAACGCATAATTAATGCTCATGTATTGTCTGAATTCCATATTTGAGAAGCGTCTCTACAGCCATAACACTTTCCAAGCTACCAAACAATGCGTTAGGATTGCAAACATTCCGTTTTTTATTTAGTTTTTGATATGACGATAAGGGGCGCGAACATTTTCACCATCACCAAGGGGGTTTGCGTGTCGAAAAAAGTTTGATGATCCCTGGTCTAATCAGTTAAACATTTCATA
Source organism: Botryllus schlosseri (assembly GCA_000444245.1). Classification (NCBI taxonomy): domain Eukaryota; kingdom Metazoa; phylum Chordata; class Ascidiacea; order Stolidobranchia; family Styelidae; genus Botryllus; species Botryllus schlosseri. The sequence continues at coordinate 13,077 of ATSW01007328.1, forward strand.
CCTTTACCAGTGGAAGCTTTTCCCAATCCGGATGGATATTCAGGATTATTTTAGAATTGTTATTTTTAAATGTATATTAAGCGTAAACAGAACCGATTATCCAGCATCTTACTGGAAACTACTCGAACATTTGAAAATGGTGAACATCCCACCTTGTACCGCTTCTGACACTCCGATATTCAGTAGTTTCGCTCTGTTGAATAAAGCCCCTTCTATTTGAGTGATGACGAAAACTTTGTACTCGATACCCTGTCGTTGCCAAACTGGATGCATGTGGGCCAACAATAAGCTCAGTTGGNAGTCTCTATTGCGCAAGGGGATAATGATAGCCACTTTGTGANGAGGNACGCAGTCACTCGGGATAAAATGTCCACCTGGAGATATGTCAGGATTTCGCTGCTCTATTTCGAACCAAGAGCTGTTTTCGAATAGCAGCAGTTCATCAACATCCAAGTAGCCGACTAGGTTATGGGGATGTACCGNGCAGATCGTCGATGCACCTTGCTCAGAAAGCAATTCAGAACTCGTTCGCTGATGTTCGACTAGACCTTGCGTTATAACCACGGAACCTTGAAAATACTCCAACTCCGTAAAGTGAATCTCTTTATCGTCACTGGGTAAAGGGCTTGATGACCCCCATTCATAGATGACGATATAAAGTGTCATGACGNAGAGAAAATATCTCATTCTGTATGCCCAGNTAATCATCTCTTTTACGCTGCCCGTTCGTGGAAGAGCAAAGCGCAAGCTTCTGCGTTGTATTCGAAAAGATAACAGTTTTCGCATCTTGTTGATGAGGCATCACGACGGACTCAGCATTGTGAGTACTCCAATTCGAAGCTTATACGANGACAGCAAGCCTGTATTACATATGTTCAGGAAAATGATTACATTTTGGAGCTGCATGGAATCTGACAGAGACAAACCAACCTCCGCTGAAGGCTAAACAACCTGTTTAATCTTCGGATCGTGCTGCTGAAGATTGAACTCTCGGATCGTGGCTGAAACCAGATAATAGAATCCCACAAAGCTACCATTAAGTATTAGTCCTGCTGCGAAAGTCGAGATTTCGTCGTTCAGCATGCCTGCAGTATTCAGTTTAGCATCCTTAGTGCAACGCCGCGTGAACTGCCTGAGGCTTCGGTTGATGAAATGAAGCCTGAGGGTCGGACTTGCGTAGACATATAAATGAAATTTACGCGACATGTCATGTAAAGTAAGAGACAGCAAACCCTCAAGATTACCGGACCATGACCTGACCTATCTATCTCGCCTTCAGTGACATGCCAGCATCCAGCACCCCATTTTTGTCGCTTGCTTTTCCAAACTATCTTCTTTTACTTTTCATTCAGTGTGCACTGCATACATCCTCTTTACATCGCCTAGGACAGGTGGGTGTCTGATTCCAGAGACTACTCCAAGTCGTTTCGACACCTTTTCATTGTCTCGCAATTTTTGTGGTGTATTGACCTGATAAAAATTGCTAATAAACCGAACTGAACTGACACACTCAATTGCACCAATCATTCAGAGACGTGCAAGTAGCGTGTGGTTGGCGGGGACTTCGAACTACAACCGGTTATAAATCCGGCGAGATATTTGAAAATAGGGTTTTAATCGGTGGCGCTACGAGAGTGCGGAGTGCATGCTCTATCGGCGGCGCAACAATGGGCGCTTGTAGTTTGCGCCGCTCAGCTGCAGTATCGTTATTCCTGACCTGACGGTATTATTGCGTCTCAATGCCGAACTCTGTCACAATGCACAATTCGAGGCTCATTTTCGGAGGTTCCAGGGCTATGAGCGGAATAAATATTATATTTTCGTAATGAGTACTGCGGCATCTTTCTACTGATACCCTTCTTATCAAGTTTCACGCTCGGCAAGCCTGTCTAAATATTGCCCCTAATTGCCTTTGGTCGAATGGTGAGAATGACGTAAATCAAACGCAGTGAACCGTTTGATTTGGTTGTTTCCACCACATTATAGGACACTGTGGTTACAGGATACTATCCAGGTATGATGTTCAAATCATATCTGGATCCCTCACTCCCGGCCGTGAAGATCATTCGTCATTGAAAATACAGATGGAGTTTGTCCTTTAATAATTCTCACAGCTCAAACTTTGTAAAGCACGTTTCTGTAATATGGACGATTTCGGGAACTTCGAGTAAATCAACAGAAACTACGAATAGACCATCATTCCTTCAAATCGGAGACAAATACTGTTGAAGTTGCATTCATATCTACTGTGCATTGGAAGAGGAACCGTGTCATGTTTTGTTACACTCATTTTTACTGAATATTTTTACCGAGTCTCTTGCACAATATCAGAACGTCTTTCTATACATCTACAACTACCCGAGAGCAACGACAAATACGCAATGAAAGCAGCATACTGCAACTTTCTGTTTAACATTTATTATCAAAAAAGTTCTAACATGTAGCATCCGACATATGTGCAATTGTGCATATCTGAAACGAGAAATTTGATTGCTCATGGCGTTATATCGTATATTAAATGTCTGATATCAATACTGTTACCTCCATGCATTACCAATTACCATTAACATACATCACAGTGATTTTTTAGCGAATAATCGTGCTATTACTGACAATATACTCGTTGCTCCCAAACGTCGTACCAATTGCGATATAATAATATATGGTTAGACAAGAAAAAATATAGAATTAATATATAATTTTGCAATAAGGATAGATAGAGGACAAATATTGGGTTGCTAATTAGAGCAATGGCTGCGAGTCCCAATACGCAAGGCACCAATTTACAGCTAAAAAGTGCCCAGGGAATATCATAACCGTGACGGTGCCGACATTTTCTCAAGTAGTCTGGCGTTTCATCATATAAAGAAAACTAAAAAAGGGGTTATCGCCAAGTCGCTAGCGGTATCTCGCGATAAAACGTTCTTTGGCGAATCATGACGCGGAATCTGTACAAGTGCTGTATATTAGCATGTTTCGAAGTCTAGGAGGGATTTTTCTCCCATTTGAGACTGTTCTGACCCAGAGCAATGCCCGGCGAAGGACAGATACAAGGCATAGAATAGAATGGAAAGCATAAAAGAAAGACAGCCTGAAGATCAAGAACAAATATCGTTACATCTGTCGTTAACACAAGGAAATGAAACTTGAATTGATAAACCGCATACTTGATCATTTCGACATCGTCCTATCGGTCAGAGGTGGTCGGTGCGGCATTTGAAATCGTGATACCAACTGCGGGGCCAGCTATCTCATGCAAGACGGTGTTTGATATATTTTCGAAAATTGTAACTATCGGTAGTGAATTTGGTCATTCTGCTTTAGTCGCAAAGATGCTCCATGCAATTTTGAAAGTATAGTCACCTTCGACAGACTGCTGAAAGTAAGCGAACTCTCGACCAAATTTGCCTTTTCAAACTACTTGAGTATTTTTAAAACCCTCACTCTCAACTTCCACTTGACATACCTTTGGAATGACTAGTTCTACTTGGAATTAAGTAGAGATGTATAGGGCGTCACATGCGTACCAACGCTGACCACACCGACCACATCTGCTATCGCCTTATTGCATCGCGTTGTATCTCGCATCGTACGTTGTCTTAAGCGGATGAAAATAATAGAGCCGCTGATTATGATTATGAATTGCATATCCGAAACGGTTTTCCCGGCGATCTCGAACGCTAGTCCTCCGGCGGGGATTTTCGCATTTTTTCCTGTTTCATCCAAGGCATTTTCCAGGTGCAAAGAGTTTTTTTGTCTAAACTTTGCGATATGAAGTCCACCATCTCTCGAGACGGACGCCCGACGTCGACGGTGATATTTGTGTAAAGGTGATGCTCTTCGTATGACACATACCGGAATCTGTCACAGGTATAAGGGTACATTATCTTTAATTGCGATGAATGCTTATGCTTAGGTTTGGAAGACACTTCAATAACGGGATTGGCGGACTAGCGATGCCCGTGGCGATAAGGTTGCAAGAACGTGGAGCCAAAATACCTATTTGCATAAGGGCGCAAAAATTGAAAAAAAAAATCGACACACATAGCACTGTGACCCAAATATGCCCTGACAAAAATGAGAACTTTTAGGGCTACTTCGCGTTGCGTTTAAATTAAAAATGCGTTCAAAGTACAGATGTTAAAATAGGGGCCCTTGTTTTTTATTGTTACTTTTCTTATTCTTGCCCTAAATACGAGAAGTACCAACTCAAATTACAATTTTTTTTTGTTCAATTATGCATGTACAATGCGTAATTGTGCATAGACACAGTTTGCTGGAAAGTTATACTATATGTTTGTATGTATGCTATAACTGAGAC
>ATSW01007330.1:0-13371 GCA_000444245.1 Botryllus schlosseri
TAGTTAGACTCAATTCTGTGAATAATATGTATTTATAATTTTCAGAAGGGGGCTCAAATAGGCCTACTAAATGCAAGAAATCTAGTGACAATGAATCACGCGAAGTACAGAGAAAAATTTCAAGTCAAATAAATCAGCTATGAAACATTCTACTTTATGGTCATATACGAAGATCTGGGATAAATGTGGCTGACCCCTGGATACGTCAATGCGTCAGAACTGTTGTTTTAGTCATCATCAAATTTCGCGGTCATGCTAGTCAAATTTTGGTTGGCCTTGCAATTGTACCTGATGTCATAAATAATTTCGAGAATTACCTCACAGGCCACACCTAACCTTCTCGTGTGCCAAATTTGGCCTGCGTGCCATGGGCTTGCCGCACGTGATCTGTATGGTTATTAATAACAGTGATTGGTGGTACATAAAAATTATATTGAAAATTCTTTGAAAGCAAATGTTTTCATGATAGAGAAGTTGGAGTCGGAGTCGGAGTCGGAGTCAGGGTCATTCTCACAAACTCCGACTCCGACTCCAGTCAGTATTTTTCCACCGACTCCGACTCCGACTCCAGCTATTATAGTTTTCACGACTCCGACTCCATCAAGCGAAAATTACCCAGACTCCGACTCCGACTCCACCGACTCCGACTCCGACTCCACAGCCCTGGGGTGAACTACCACTATATTTTGATAATCTGTTCAAGATACCTTCAGATACCCACCAACATCATACCAGATTTTATTCTAACTTGTCTCTGTCTGTGCAACACCACTCTACCAGTCTAGAACAAAATTCGATCAGTTTTGTTGGTGTCAATATTTGGAATAAGCTGCCACCTAATCTCCGCAATTTAGACTCTTGTGCTTTTAAAAGACAATGTTTTCATTCTCTTATCTCTAACTACCACTGAATTGTATTTCAAATTGGTCCATGATATTGTGTCTTATTTTTCCTTTCGTTCGTTAGTTTATTTTAATTTCATTTTTTATTCATTAGTTATCGACTGTGAAAATTGCTCCTGTCCCGGGTGGCTCGGCTCTGAAGACTATGTCATATCGAGCCTCCCGTCTACCTTGCATGTCACATTTCACTGTTATATTTGTGTAGTGTTATGTTGATATGTAACGTATACGAATAAAGATTCTCTCTCTCTCTGTTATACCTGCATCCGATTCACCAGCCGAGGACCCTTTTCGCTACTCAAAATATATAAAAATCGCTCACAATTATACCAGACAAAACTAAAATAACTCCAATAGTGAGACGCACGCGATTCAGAATTCACATTTTTTTCACGTGGTGCTAATGTTTTCAACTGTGTATGGAATTTGTACCTGTGGGCTCCGATAGCAAGGACAGGGCTATCCGGTCCCGGTACTTTCTGCGCCTGTACATATCAATATCGAAGGCTTGGGCCATCGTGCGTCTCTCGTTTTCTCACAAGGTTTCATCGCGGTCAATCTTCTGCGAGCGCACTTCCCGAAGTCGCATGATGAAACTATGTCTTGGTGTGCTATGGCGGCGAAATGCCGGTGTCTAATAGTTCGACCAGGCTGCAAGCTGCACTATTCTAGACTGAACCATTTCAACGACCATAAGCGTACATATTCATGTATACCGTTCTTCGAAAATTGCAAATACAAACAGATTCAATTCTGTAAATTATGCGTACTAGTTTTCAGGAGGGGTATCCAATCCATATTAAAACCAAAAAAACTAGTGACCCTAAATCGTGGGAATAAAATATTTCAAATTGACTATATCTTTCCTAAAATACTCTGACTTCATTTAAATTTACGAAATTTTTTTTGGGCAATGGCCTCCTGGCTACGCTTGTGGATGCTGAATATGCCACTGCGAATTAGATTGTATACTTATTGCGGATTTTGCCGCAAAATCTTAATCCCGAGCCACCGCGCGACAACTTCTTCATATAGTTGCCCGAGCTCGAGCATTAATGACTGCACGACTGAACACTTCATGCCACGATTAACATTCGCGATGTACCCGAACAAAGAACCATTCTTCGAAGAGTAGGAGTAATCAGGTTTAATACAAGATAATATATGAAAGTACAAATTAGGTAAATCCCAACATTATTTCACCACTCGAAGCTTTTCGACACGCTCTCGTCAGGAGCAATTGTCCGTAAGCGCAGTTACTCAAAATAAATGCGCATATGACGTAATCATGACAAGTATACAGATTCTCGAACGGCGTATAACAATCATAATGACTTCATGATATCGACTGAAAACTATATAAAAATCCTTCTCTGCCTGGATCGCGTCCAGAAGAGTCAACAGTGCAGAAATTACTCCATGAAATTTCGCATAGGGTTAAGAAGGTAATGACACAATCTACATTACAATCCAGTCAGATTGGAACTCCAAATATCATGTAAAAATGGAACATTCGAATTTTTTGAAGACAGTATATTTCATTAAATTAGGTGTATTCAATAAGATAAGTCGGATAAGCACTAGCGTCTTTGAACACGACAAACATCGTAGGGTTATTGACGTCATCGACCACACTGTCGTGCAAATCGTTGTCAGATCTATCCGGCGCCGTTTTCATGCCAGGACTGCCTTGCGTGTACGTGCCGGTAATGACATTCGCAAGGAAAATGGTACGCGCTCCTCGGTTGGTGAAGTCGTGCGAATATTTCGCCGAGGTAGAAAAGTAGACGCCGTTACCAAACCTGGCACCTGTCATAAAAAGAGGTGATTGATTTGAAATCATAAAGTACGGAGAGAGATTTGTATGGTTTACCATTAAACATGAAACATTTGCAGAATGATTATATCCAGACAACAACAAAGCCGTAAAATTGATTTATCAGCAATACTTTGGAGCAGGCACAAATGATAAATTGCTCCAGCTCCATTAAATACGTTAGCGCAGTGGTTCTCAAACTTTTTTAGATACGCCGCCCTTTATGAAGGTGGAAATGATGAAACGGGTCAGCCAGTAGTCAGTACCATTGCTTTCATCTATGAAGATCTGACTGCTCTGTTTTCAAATCCCCAGCTACGTGGTTAGTTAAAAAAGGTGGGGCCAAAGAGGAAACAATTCTTCATTTTGTGAAGGGTTGCTTGGGACACCCGCCAATAGTAGTGGCATAGCATCTTATGAAATACATCGGGGCCAGAACTTTTTTTAACGAACGGCTCTGGTTCCTGCTCCAGCTACATTTGAATTTCACATAGAGATCTGGCTCCAGCTCCAGCTTTGGCTCCAAAGACCTGGTTATCAGCAATGCTGGTGTAGACAGCGGACTTCATAGTCCATCATAGTCCATCCAGAAATATAGGAATTCTCTCAAACCTTTAAACTCAGTTATTGATAAAAGGCAATATCCAAGGCACGACTAGAAGTAATTAAGTCGGTGACCAGACGTTACAGCGGAAAACCAAGCGTAGTTTAGAATAAAATAACAGATATAGCAATAATCCATGACTCATCGACTTTGCCTAGGGGGCATTAGATGAGATGCTACAATAAATAATGCATTGAACGGTTTTCTGCAAAATCCTATCATCATTCATCACAGTTCACTATCTGGAACTGTGTTTCAATATCCGTGCAAGCTCACTTTTCAAACGATATTCAAGGGTGGTGGCTGAATAACTCCAACCCACGCTAAATGTCACCCAATCACATTTTATATCAAATTTATTTCACCCTTAACCGATATCTATGCAATGTATCCATGACCATATAATATTAAACATCAATAGACTTTAACTAGTGAATTTAACTCCTACCTAAATTTTCCCTATGCATTTTTTAATTCAGAGAAATGATGATAATATGAACAAATAAATTTAATATGTTTCTCATTAAATGTACATGTGTATATCTCTGTTTTAAATGTTTTTATCACCATTCATTGGTCAATTAGGTATTCTGATAAAACATTGATAAAGTAAACAAATGACTGCTGTGGCCACAGCTCGCTTGTTTAGGCAGTCGTGTCGAAAACTTTTTGCGAATCGAATGTTTGAATCAACACCCTCGAGACTATTTTCACTCACCATTTTCGCCGGCAAAACTTCTGTTGAATCCGCGTTTAACAATTTTATCTGCTTTGCCTGTGCCATGGAAAAGCTCACGTTCAATTCGGACATTTTCATCTTCTAGCTTTTCGGTGACTTCGGCTTTTTCGGCGGCATATTTTTTGTAAAGGCTTATGTTTTGAATTCTTTCGATCTGCATACCAGAGTTATTAGATAGATGATTATCATACGCTTGATGATTAACACTCAAAGAGATATAACTGACATGTCAGCAGATAATCTGATGGAAGACAGCCATACTGCTGAGATGGTAACACACATTAGCTATTGATGAATAGCAGAATAAATACTGTAATAAGTGAATGGTATAGTATATTCATATTGAAATGAACTCGAATATTTTCAGCTGACACTCGTCATGGGTAAGATTTCAATTTATCCAGCAAGGCCGGCTTGATTGTATCCACCATTTTTACAAAATATCTGTCTGACTATTTACGGGACATAAGACGTTATTTCCACGTGAGTTTGATACAGATACAATAAAAAATTAGTATGTCAATAGGATTCATGAATAGATGGATAAAATCGAGTCTGATATAAAATAGTTGTAATGCATGATAGCTATCGACTACCATAAATAAATATGTGGTTTTAAGCCGTCAGGATTTATCGATTCTCGAATATTAATTTTCATCACAATAAATTAGCATCATTCAAGCCTTTATTTTGACATGAATACTGCCTGCTTGTAAGGAACCTCTGATCGAATATCCATGTCCCGGTATAATAATTGAAGTGTAAGAATCACATTACCATGGCAGTTTGGACAGGAAGCCCCTTTTTCTTGCAGACATTCAACACTCTCTTGTATTCTTCCGAAGTATCATTTAGCACTATTCTCCTTACATGCAAACCTTGCATCGGGTCCCAGCCGGCAGGAAGTTCATCTTAACAAGAGCAATCCCATTCACAATAGAAGTACAGCTGGAATAGTGATCTAGTCTTGGCAAACGCAGGCACAAAAGTCACCGAATAGTTCGCCAGTGAGCGCAATTAGTAAATTCTTTCAGGCAAGCTGTACTGTGAAGTGAATAGCCTTCATCAACAGAATAAAAATTAGATATTGGAAGGTGTTTGACTCAAATCTTACACCACAGCAGCTGCAACTCGATTTGATGTGTTGCTAAAATATTTAATTTGCTTTTATTTTGAGTACCTAAAGTAATTGTCTTTAGTTATCTCAGCAAGGTTGTATTGCTTTAATACTCATTAAGTTGCTGATCCCACCGCATTGCAATAATGGAAGATTTCTAAATTTTGGCAATATTAGTGTGCAAGTCTAGTGAAGTATGCTTCACAATGAGAATGCACACGGCGTGCCCGAATACAAACAACCTTTACTAGCAATGAATATAACAACGCTAATGAACATTAGATTGTATTTACTTTTTGCAATTGCCGGACTGTAACATATCATAGTTCACCATCATGAAATCGACATTACACAAAAAATAGGTTTTTAGATTGCTGCAAAGTTTTGTCATCAGCTAATGTTTCACCGTTGTAGATTGGTGATAAGGAGGAGTTGCGAATTGATGAACTGTTTTTAAGAACTCAACAAAACATGCAATATCTATTCACAGGTAGCACATGTTTGGTCCTTCAGATCAAAGGAATTATAGCACACTACGTGTATTGTATGTATCAAAAGTGAAATTTGTTAATGCTATTACCGGTATCTAATATTTGTTATTCACCGGCTCACCGCATATAATTGGATAGCATTTTGGGCCGATTGTAGACAGGGTTTTCTTTATGTGACTATACAGCGTAGGATTCATTGCGACAAAAACATGACAGGGTAAATTTTTGTCACAAAATTACAGTATCTTTTATTTAGGATCTTACAATTTTCTGTTTGCCTTCTTCTGATCGTGGAGTTTTTCTTATCCAGAGTCGAGAGGTCGTATGATTTTGAAACAATTTGTCCGTTTTCAACCACTTTGATCTGCACTGGACCAGGATGGTGTTTATTTTTCTAAATGAAAGAAAATTTATATGGCAACTAGGACCTAGAAGGACTTCAAAGTACTGAAGCATTCGAAGTTATTGAAGTATGTTGGTACCAGTGATAGCCTGACAGGGGATGCAAGTGAGGCCGAATCTTACCTCTCGCAAGGATGAGTAAAAGGAAAATGATAAAACTTTTAGTGCTTACAATACCAATTGATATTTTCAGTCAATGTTCAAGTTCCCCAATGAATAAATTTCGAACATTTTTACACCAAAATACACAGCATTTGCATATTTATTGTTCTGCTCTGCCTGAGCAGAGAAGGCACAGATGGGCCCATCAACACCTGTGATAGCGCAATTCATCTCAACAGCTCAGAATTTATTTAACCTTATTATTCGAATGCTATTGTCGCACTGATCCTGAAAATCTAGGCATTAATAATGTCAGAACAGAACCTCATTAGAACTACTGAATCAGTTACCATTTTGGGTTTATGTATCTTCAAGTCAGACTCTTCCCGACCCACTTGAAAATACCAAATCACAAAGGCGAAGCATGGTAACTATTATATACTGAATTACGTCCAATTCTAACCTAGACTGCATATTGCAGTACAAAGTGCCTCTAACTGTAGAGAAAATATGGAAGATAGTGCTAAACTGATGCAACAAATCGATCTCAAATGCACTTTCAAAACTACACCTCTTCAAATCAGTTGACACATACATTTTCTATGGAAAGTTGATGTGAGCTGTGCGCTACTCACCATTTTTACTTCTACTTGAAGCAAATTGGAGTAGCCTTTGACAGCACTATTCGAGTTTAGTGAAACTTCTCATTAAAATACAGAAGGTGATAAACGAATGAAGGTACTACCTGGTAAGCCTTCTCCAGTAAGTGGGCTGGCCGTGGTGGAAATTCATACCACTTTTGTTCGATTTCAGTTTCCCATGTTACAAATTCAACGCAAGTCTGGGCCACGACAAGTTCACGTAATATCTTTCTGCTGTAGTCACTGAACACTTTTACATCATTTTCCAATCCAGTGACAAGAAGACCAGTTGAACTGTTCACAGGAAAATTGATAAACCAAGAAGCTTAGGTTGTTTAAATATGAGTCACAGACACTGACTATGAAAAGTATTGAAGTAGTCGAAGGCCAATAATAAGTCGTCAAAATTGTTAGTTAGGGATTTTTGAAGTGAAAACACTATCGAGACCTGGGGCTGTCAGTTCTTAGTTGATTATTCAAATTCAGTACCACTCCTAACTAGGGCTGGGCAAAATCGAGTACCTGAGTGATTCGATTCTGAATCACGTAAAATGCTTCGAGTCGAGTCGAGTATTCGAGTATCACTCATTATGACGTCAGAACAGAATGTTCTATGTCAAAGTTCAAATATGTACCTTTTATGCCACCACAAAGAACATAATGCCTGTTACCCGTCACATTAATGATACTTCCGTATGTTTTCGACCATACCGACTTCATTGCACTTCTTGACAATGTTGTGGAACGATCATGACTTCGGAAATGTGTTATTTCCAGTAACGTTCGTAGCTTTGTACTATGTCTATCATGCTACGACACGGCCAATCAAGGTTTCAAGGCTTCCTCAGTGGAAAATATTATCAAAACTAAAATTCTCGTTAGTTCATTAACTTTCAGTTGCGAGGAGCGTACAATTTCAGTACTCGAGAAAATCGTCTTTTACTACTCGACTCGAATCATTAAAATTAATACTCGATTCAGATTCGAGTACTCGAATCATTGTGCCCAGCCCTACTCCTAACATTGAGTATTAAACAATTTAATTTTGTTGTTTCATACAAGCATTGGGAAAATTATGACACACAGGTGATTGTACCAAATATAAATTTGCACATACAGCAACAGAGAAATATTCGGAGGTGGTGCATGTATCAAATGAAAGGTTAAAAAAGTTATTAAAATTTATAAAGGTGCATAGAACAATAACTCTGATATTTGTCAATAGCCTAGTGGAGCTTTCAATAGGGAATATTACAAACGAAACCATATCGTTGCAGTGGTTTCAAAGTAGCTTATGTCCAGTTTTTAAATTTTGGAGGTCCATTTTTAAAACTTGAAAAAATCAAGTTTTCGAAAATTTTTCTATTTTTTCAGGCCATATCTTGCCAATGGTTATGTCTGACTCATTAATTCAAAGGTAATCAGGGTCAGTATGTGGCTGAAAGAGGATCAAAACTTCACGTAAAGTCAATTTTCTCAAAATGTGTAAAATGAACATAAGTCACTCTGATACCACTGCGACGATATACGGATGGGTAATGGTGCTACAAGCAATTATGATTTCCAAACCTTGGCTGTAGAATCTGAGAAAACGGTGGACCAAATGTTTGAATGAGTAATGTGAATACAGAAGTTCTATTGGAATAATTGTAAAGAAGAAAGAGTAGATTGTTCCTGATCCTTCAGCAAATTCAATTGGCCTACTTCTAAAACCAGAATTGAGATGATATTACGTGTGTAATAGATGATGCGGTAAAGATATTGCAAATCGGGGAGCCCTCACTTCCTTGATATGCAATAATATGTTACTGGAACAATAAGCCTTGTTACTAACTTACAGGTTGATTCAAGGAACTTTAAATGAAAGAGAAATACCACGAGCAACTATGGAGAACTGATTGTTATTGTAATGTTTTGCACACGTCCCACGTCAAATTAGGAACTCGCAGGGTGATGACATGTCTGCTTCATCATCACAGTCCCTAGTTACCATGCGTGATTATGACCAAGTAACAGCATGTAATTCTGCCATCGGACAGCTCCTATTGAAACACCCAGAGAGTGCAAAACATGACGTTCTCTTTTTCATTTAAAGGTCCTTGAACCAACCATTATAAAGCTGTAAAAGCCGATCCTCTGTCGCCAGAAGGAACATCTCTACACGCTGGGAATCTTCCATTAGTGTTGTTTTGTCATTCGTCTGTTTTACAGCTGATTTTGTGTGTGCTGCACCGTAACCGTGCGCTGTTTACTGCCGTTCGCGACTATGTGTACTTATCATTATTGCGTCACAACGATAATATTCTTTCTATATTTCGAACTTGGTTAACCTCATTTACTGGCGTTCACTGCTGAAGAAAGCTGGTCGAATAGCTTCCAGTGGAATAAATATGACAATATGAACGTATTGTTTGCTGCAATATTGAAGTTCTGTACTTCGAATAGCCTAATCCTACGTATGTTGCCATTTTGAATATTAAATTCCAGAAAAGTATCTAAATTTCAGGTAAATACATGGATTCAAATCTCTAATATTAAATTGAATCAAACTTTCATGTATTGTTACTTGATGGAAAGTCTCTGTATCGATACATTTTTTTCTTCTGCCTTTTCCTGAAATTCGAGCATCTCAAGATCTGTCACAGTATCAAGAGCGCTATCTTCTATTTGCTCCTTACAGAGAATTTCTGTCGTCTTTTCATCGATGCATTCCAGCGCCTGCAGTATCATATGAACCGGAAATTAAATGATAAAACGCTACATATTAAGAATAGCAAGAAACTAATGCACTTCATATCACAGTAGAAGGTACTGAATCAAACATAGCATACAATTAGTTGTTTCAAAATGACTGTAAGCATTGTAGCGTAGCGGGGTCTGAAACATTACAGGATATAATCCGACAATTCTCCCTTTATTCTTGATAATTTGCAAACATCATCGCACAACATGACTGCAGATCGTGAGCCATATGCAGCACTGTGAGCCTTTGACTACGGCTCTTTCGTGATTTCACAGATGCTCATTAGGGCTGTTCAAAAAGAACTTTTTTTCCCGGATTCCAGCCATTCACTGATTAAATTGTCAGGTTACCCTAAAAAACGCTGCACACCAAATTTGGTCCAATTCTAACATGTATAGGACTCCTCAGATACAATTAAAAATCTTAATTTATTACAGAAAATTAAAAACAAAATTTCAAATTTTTCTGCCAACCCCATGAAATTGTTGAGCTGTCTTCAAAGACGATGCAAAACAAATTTGACTCAATTCCAACCAGTAGAAGCGGAGTTATTCCAGTTTTTCATTATAATATAACTCGGATTATTCCTTGATACTAGCAATAACTGAAAAATGTAGCCAAAAAAGTGTGGAGCAATATCTACAAAAAGAACACGTCAACGCGAAAATAGAATTTTAAGAACAGAATAATAGGAAGAGCTTGCATTCACTGATATTATTATTATTATTACCATGGTAAAGCTGTGTGTGGTAGTGACAGGCTTTGCTCAATCAATCATTACAAAACTAGTAACTTGAAATGTCAACAAGCTAAACACAAACACCTTCCCACCAGTGTTGGGATCAAGTCACTACCTTCGAGTCACGAGTCATTGCAGATTTTGACTCGAGTCAAGTCAAGTCAATCGATTTTCAAAGGTGACTCGCGTCAAGTCAAGTCACTCGTTTTTTGGAGGTGACTCGAGTCAAGTCAAGTCAAGTCAAGTCAAGTCACGAGTCAAGTCACAAGTCAAGTCAAATATAATTTTCGAAGTATCAGCGACGATTCAAAGTGATTACATTTTGCTAGCTGTGTGAAAGACAGAATAATTAGCCATTTATCCTGCATCAAATAACTAATATAAAGTTTAATATGCATGCAAGAAGGCGTCTATCACCCACACGTAGAACCGCAAATAAAATACGCGACTAACTGTGTAGCTATGCTACAGTCTGTTATAGTATCAACCAATAGGACCGAATAGGAAGCCTCGATAAGCTGTAACAAATTGATATGGATTTGAATCATTCAGGAGGGTTGGTAAAGGTGATCACTGCGCAATGTTAGCACTGAGCCGTCCAAGAATCATCGATACGTTAATTGCTATTGTATTATTCTTCTTCTTTTTCTACTACTACTACTACTACTACTACTACGACAACGTAACCTGAGATCATTTCGTCTGTGGTCAATATATTTGTGATGTAATAATGGAGGATCATTCAAACGTTCATTCAGTGAATGCCTGGTTACCCTCACAAGTGACACAGTCGTATCGCGAACAATACGGACATATGCACAAAATACACTGATTTGATTGATACCGTTTACTTGATGACTTGAAATTGACTCGTAAATTTTGGTCCGAGTCACGAGTCAATCCGCATTTTTTAAGCGCCGAGTCAATTCAAGTCAAGTCATTTTTGCAAAGTGACTCGAGTCAAGTCAAGTCATACGAAAAAGTGACTCGATATGAGTAAAAAGATTAGCATGAAGTTCACCGGCAATGGACATGATCAGTTTAACATGAGTATTTCGCCTCCAGTTAGTTCATTACGTCTAAGCACCGGGATACGGCCGTTGGCTACATAAGTCATTGAAATGCGGCCTCGAAGAGCAGAAAGGTTGGCCACCCTTGATTTAGTTGCTGAAAAGTGTTGACAGGTATCATGCGCAGCTCTTAGTTCAAAATAGGATGAAAGTGATCATCTTGATATTTTTGTTGTATTCGTATTTCTTCAATAAAATATTATTTCTTATACTTCGCCGTCACTCATTCAATTATTACTATTAACCCAAAAAAATTTGGTATTCTTCTTCATCGGACGCTGGAATCGCCTTCAAAGCATATTTCTGACTTCCTTGATTCATACCTTCAGAGTTGAACGAAAAGATCGAACGCACAATGAATACGTCGGAGAAAAATCTCGTCAATACGATTCAAGGTATTTTGTTTTAACTTATGGTATCGTTTTTAAAAAACAGTCTTGTCATTTTTGCTTCATCGGTGAATGGAAAACAGACATCAATTATGGCATCTGCACATATAAATAAATATTCGAAGCAAACTAATCCGCTTCTGTTAGTTAGAGGAAGGAATGCATATTCGTAATGCATAAATTCGACATTCGGAAGTGCCTTTTATCAATTTCAATATTGATTTCAACATAGAATGTGACAGTCTACAGCAGAAATGCATCATCCGCATCCACATGTTGCACTATACAACTCGAACAGTATAAGGAAATCGACAACTTACTATAACGACTACATGATGACTACTAAATATCGTTGAAATATGAGCAGCTCTGTCAGTAAATCAGATCATTACGGAAGATGTAAATTATTAGTAATATATGCAAGTACCATTAATATTGAAGCTGTATTGAAAACCCACAACAAGGCCTGGAGGCCGCCCGACAAAGTGCTAGGTACGAGTTATAATTCTTGGCAGCGCAGGGGTACGAGTTCTGAAAGTAAAACACTGAGAAATGCTGCTATAGATCAAGGTTTGGTAGCGACCAGACAAGGTGTTGTCCCGATCATGGACATCGGTACGGGCAATTCTTTTTAAAGCTCCAGGGCCGTGGTTCTCAGACTTTTCAGACGCGCTCCCTTATCGACATACCACAAAATGCAACGAGAATGAAAGCAATCCCAACGGACAGTTTGATGGCACGGAAGGTTACGACGGTTGATGAGAGAATTCTCAAATACAGACCTGGGCAAAGTGCGGCCCGCGAAACTGTTATGTGTGACCCGCGAATGGTTGCTTGAAATTCAAAACATGAAACTCGCTTTTAGTATGACTAAAACCATAGGCTGTATCAAATGAACAGGAAATTCGATTACTTTGAGGTCTGTTCAATAATATGCCACGATTTCACTGCCTACGTAATCCAGATTCACAATAATGGCAATGTGGCAAAGTATGAGTAGCAATTGAAGTCACATGAAATCCCTTTATCCATATAGTTTAGTTCAAACCGTTCTTGTTGACTTTGTCACATTACGCATTCTCCAATATGTTGTTCCATTTGTGACGGGATATGTTTCCAAATCCCTAATTCGTAAAACAAGTCAATCAGTGCTCGCGATTACTATATGACTCATCATATCTATCACCCATAAAGGATTACCGGACACGCCAAAAACAAAGAAAGCCGATAACGGAAATTCAAAGAAAGGTTTAGAATTTAGAGCACTAAATATTTGCTACTGGAGTCAGGGGTAAACGCATCCTTTCAGTTTTTGCCGATCATGTCGCCGAGATTAGGGATTTTAATTAAAGTCGGTCTTGCGACAAAAGCACGAAACACTCATCGGTCAAGGGAGGGCGAAGTTCAGAAAAACTGCAAGCTGCGCTCGATATAAAGGCTATTTAACCTGCACACTGCTCGGAAGGCAGGAACCAATAAAATTAGCTTTGTACTATTGCATATACATTTCAGTGCAGTGATTCACGAACTTGGAGACGTGAAAGCATCAGAAGGGTGACGCGAAGCCGAAGTTTATTGAAAAAAAATTGAAAAAACCCTAGCGCGATATACCCCCA
>ATSW01007331.1:0-12534 GCA_000444245.1 Botryllus schlosseri
AACACACATCACTCAGCTCTACCGGCAAATCTGATTACGTGAGCAGAGAGAAGATAAAAATTGATAACAAAATATATGCAATTCCCGATCATACTAACCGATTCAATCATGAATTCTAGAAATTTTCCGCTCTTCGCGCGCTTAGGCGACAATAGCTGTCTCACTAAACAAACTCCTAACAATATGATAAATAGCAGTAAACAGGGTATCGCCAGAGGGGGGGCTGGGGGGCGAAGCCCCCCAGAAGTTCGGCTTATAACCCTATGGGGGGCCCAAGACCAAAGTTTTTTTGGGGGGCCTGACGAAGTGCTGTTACGGCCCTGTGTGTACTATCAAATCTATATGCAACTTGATGGAGCTGACGCGACAATTTCTATCGCGAATTACCGGTTCCGCCCACTGGCTTTAACAGACGATAGTGACGGCAACTTGTCATCGAGAAAATCAGTGCTATTGCCGCTCTGATCTTTGCCTGTTGTGGTCGCCATGACATTCGTGACAAGTCTAATGTACGAAAAATTATTTGACTCCTCGTTTCTTCAGTATCAAAATGATAAACAATTTAACTCCTGACGATTTCTATCCGACAGAATGCACAAGCTCCCGCCTTCAACAAAGCAAAAGACTTCAATTCCGTTCGACATGCTAGACTTCGAGGTAAGCATAAGAACGTTTCTCGGTAAAGATGAGATATAATTTGTGTGTTTGTGTCTATTCGCATTACAGAGCTCGGCAAGACCAGACGAAATTGGAATTTTTGTTCTCTCTCTTTGTTGCAAAACCGCATTATGAGAAACAGTCGTTGAAAACAATAAATCATACCTGGTCAAAATATTTTGTGAATGCATTCTGTGCTGCAATACTGGGGATTCATGAGATAAGTCGAGGTTTAGAACGCGTGCAGGCTGGAAACTATAGGTATAAACGCAGATCAAATTTTAGTTCAAGTCAGACACGATAATGCATGTTCAATACTCATTCAGAATAGTCAGGTCGTGTTATTTATGTCGCTTTGGTTCCCGAAATGCCAAAACTGAAAATGTTAAAATGCCAAAATTTCGGTTTTTCGAAAATATAGATATTTATGAAAGATTTAGATAGAAATGTCAACAAGTATTGAAATGAGTTTGCGTGAAGCGACAAAACAATAGTGCAACGCTACATTCCTAAATTGAGGTGGCCCGCGAACCGTTCGGAAGGCCGTGGTCTACCGTCCGAGGGATATATGTGATGCGAATGATAATCTTAGGGTCGAGGCCAAAAAGTCAAGTACTTAAATATGGATTTACGATATACTGTGAATTGATCAACCCGGGTAGTAAATGAAATCCAGGAACTTTTAGACAGCATGCGAGAGAATAAATGCATCTTGACAACATAAATGCTGTCGTGTTTTAATATTGCAGCTAGTGAACATGTGACGTGCCACAATTGTAGGTAGAATATTTTAAAATTTACCAATGATTGATCTGATATCGGAGCATTTTAGCCATTTAGCCTAATCTGGGTTTCTGGTATAGTACGTATAGTCCTGATAAATTAGAAAACCAACACACACGAACGTACTCGATTATCCTAGGTGATTTTAACATCGTAACAAAAGCGATAGACGCTGAACGCTCAGACGCTTACACCGAAGTTCCAGCAACGACCGTCTGGAAGCAATACATAAAAGTCAACAATGTCATAGACATATACCGATGGTAGTTTCCAAGCACAAGAGTATTCACGTCAAACTCCCCAAAAAACAAGCGAAGAGTAGACCGAATTTATATAGGGACAGATTTGATAAGCGATGTAAAAAACATAGCCTACCATGTCAATCCCATCTCGGACCACACGCATTACGTGGAACTACATCTGAAACCAAAACACTTGGAAAAGTGGGGAAAAGGCAGCTGGAAAAATAACACGGCACACCTAAAACAACAGGAATACAGAGCCCACATACGTAACGAGATCAAACTCTTCGAGCTAGAGAAAGCATATCATCCAAACATAGGTCAATGGTGGGACGCCTTGAAGAATAAAATCAGAATAACGTCAACTCAATACGGTATAGAGAGAAAACAAAAAGAAATGCAAGAAACAAACCAAAAGAAAAAACTACTACAGAATCCAAACATAACAAACGATACGAGAAACAAGCTAATCAGGGAATTGAAAATCCTGGAAAAGGCAAAAATTGACTTCTTGATTAAGTCGGAATACAAGAAGAACATGGAAGATCAAGAAAATCCAACAAAACAGTTTTACGCTTCTCGGCCTTTATCGCTAAGATCAAGTGTCGGAGTATTCAACTCACATCATCATGACTGAAGTGTGAACTGGGATTTTATTTGACACTCTACTTTTTTTTGAGGGGGAATGGTCGCTATCATTCTGATTTTAATACTTATAATTTGAATTTCAATACAATAAAGAGGATAATTTCAAAGGGTGTAGTGCGTTTAAAGGGTATATTACATTNAACAAACTTTTACACAATTTCAATCTCAANTTCACATGTCTTCTTTCGTTTGTCTTCTTANNTTCGTCATCTTNACCTTCGTCCTTTCAGCCTTTCAGGCATCATCATTTTCGTCTGCTCCATCATCTCCACGGGTCCCGTCGTTGCAGTGTTCTTTCAGCTTGTTCAGAATCCTTTTGATTCTCTGGTCGTCTTTCCATAGCGAGATGGTTCGCAGTCGTACGGATATTTTNCGCAAGATCTTTTTGATGATTTCTTCTTCTTTCTTTTTGCTTTTTTTCAGGTATTCATTTTCGACGTCAAGACTCCATTTGAGGTTCAATATGATCTTTTTGTATATTGTCAGTGCTATCGTCATTATTTCGTTTTGGTCCTCTTTGTGATTTATAATGTTTGCTGGTTCGTTCAACTTCATGTCTAGTTCTTTCAGAATCTTCTCTAGGATACCGAGTGTCTCCACACAATTTGTAAAGACATGTTCAATTGTATCCTCTTTCTTTTTGCAGTATTTGCATCTGTACTTTTCGTGTCCTCCTTTTATTTTTTTCAGGAGATTTCGTCTCCTTTTTCTCGCCAAATAAATAACCTTCATTTGCCAAACGGTAATTCATTATTTTTTCCTTGTTTTCCAGGTATGCTCCGGTAGTCGAAGCTTCCAAGGTGAGTTTATTCCAATTTTTTTCCGTTGCTTCTGCGACATTCTCGTAAAATCTGTTCAGACTGTTATATAATTTTTTGAACGTCACCTCCACCCATTGTTCTTTGCTCCAATTTAATTTATCTAGTAGGACTAAATCGTCAGTTGTTTCCTTTTCGGTTTTCAATTTATGATGTACTTCGTTTGTGTAGAGGTCTTCGTCGATACGTCTAATTTTTGTGCCTAGGTAGTATCGTTCTGTGTGTTGCCACAGTTCTTCTGGCTCTTCTATTTTTGCCAGATTTTTGAATCTTATTATTTGGCACGTTTCCACCACACATTTTGGGTATGGCACTTTTATACCCCCTTCGACCTTTTTCTTGATCAGAGTCGATCTTTTAATGGTTTCGATCTTTTCCGGGTCATATATGTACCTAAAGAACATTCTTTCCATGGTCTTCAATTCTTTCTTTCCTGGTTTGTTAATCCTCGCAGTATACATGATCTGTGAGGTTGCCAGGCTTTTCAAAATTAATATTTTCCCTAACCATGTCAATCTTCTTCCTCTATAATTATTTAATATTCCTTTTATTTTCCCTATCTTTTCATTCCAGCTATCCTGGATGTTATTCTTCCCAAATCTGTATCCTAAAATTTTTATTTGATCTTCTGATTGACTCTCATATATTGTTCTTTCTATTTGATTTTTCGCCTTAGTGTTAACTGCTAGTATCTTCGTCTTTGACTCATTAATGCTTTGCCCGGTGGCCTTTTCAAGCCCTTTAAGCACTTTAAAAGGCGTATCTAATGAGTGTCTGTCTACAGTCGTTGCAGGGAGATCGTCTGCGTATAACTGCGCCTTCATCTCGAAGCTGCCAATTTTAATTCCTTTTATATTCTTGTTTTTTTGGATAGTCCTCGCCAGGGGATCCGCGCTTATCGCGTATAACGGCATGCTCAACGGGCATCCTTGTCTGATCCCGTTTTTGATGTCGATTTCCTCAGTTATTGCCCCATTTATCAGTATTTTACTCTTCGCATTTTGGTAAGTCATTTTGATGTATTCCGTAAAGTTTCCTCCGTACTGTACTTTATTTAGTATTTTTTGTAGATAGCCGTGATTAATTTTATCAAATGCTTTTTCCTGATCAAATGATGTTAAGGTAAGTGGAATGTTTTTGTCCTTCGCATATCTTATTGCTGCTTTGATATTCTCTACAGCGTCGAAGATTGATCTGTTCGGGATGCAGCATTTCTGGGTCGCTAGTATGACTTCAGGTAAGATGCTTTTCAGCCTATTTGCCAGAACTTTGGACAAGATCTTGTAGTCTTGGTTCAGCATTGTGATATGCCTATAGTTCTTCAATTTACTCCGATCTCCTTTTTTGTAAATGACCTGCACCACTCCCGTTTTCCAGGATTGGCATATGTTTCTATAGAGGTACGCATTATTTAGTACTTCAGTCAGTTCTTTCTTGACTGTTGGCCAGAATTTTTTATAGAATTCTCCGGGTAGTTCATCTGGACCAGGAGCTTTATTATTGTTCAGGCTTTTAACTACTACTTTGATCTCCTCTTCCGAAATCGGTTGGTTCAGCTCATGTTGTTGCTGTTCCGTTAGTTTCGTATCTCCTAATTCATTGATAAAGTTATGTTGCTCTTGTTCATCTATTTGTTTTTCGCTATTCCACAATTTCGAATAGAATTGTTTAGCTTCCATCAATATTTCATCTTTTGTACTACATTGTATGTCCTGATCGTTTCTCAGTTCTACAATGTCTTCTTTTCTTTTCTTAGCTTTCAAGGTATCATAGAAGTATCTTGTCGGCTTTTCATTCTCTTGTATATCTTTTATTTTGTGTCTACGGCATTCTCTCCTCATTCTTTCGTCTGTTTTCTTTTTGAGCTCTTTCAATACTGTTTTCGTCTTCTCGTAGGTTATGTTTTTATCTTGTAATTTGGATTTTAGACTATGATGTGATATTCTTTTCTCTTCCCTTATTTCATTCTCTCTTACAATGAAAAGTTTCTCAGTTTCTTTTTTAAGTCTGTCCCACCATTCTGTGATGCTGGTGACATTTTTCTTCTGACTTCTGTATATTTCATACATTTCTTCGAAGGTATTCTTTGTATATTCTTCGTCGTATATCGTTCGGTCGCTCTTCCATAATCCCCTTCCCCACCTTTTCCTTTTTATATCCTTCAAGAATATGCAACTCATGTAATCGTGGTCCGATATATTAATAATTTTATAGATGAAGTTTCCAATCATTTGTTCTAGATTCTTCGAAGTGTAGATTGTATCTATTCTTCTGGCTTGATTATATCTAGTTATTGTGTACATTTCTTTATCTGGATTTCTTGATCTAAATGCGTCGATTATCTGATTCGTTTCTGTATATTTCATCCATATTTTTTCCGCTGGTCTCAGTTTAAAGTTACTTTTATTTTTTACGTCTTTGATTGATGTCACTGCATTCATATCACCACATATCATGAAGCTGATGTTTTTGTTCTTATCCAACTCATCTATCAACGTTTTGAAGAAATCCGTTTGTTTTTTCCCGCCATTGGCCGGTGCGTACACGTTCCAAATGTCTAGGGTTTCTTCAGCACTGTCTTTCGGCGTTAATTTGATTAGCTGGACTCTGTGTTTTATAATATTGTCCTGTTCTATTTGGTAGCTCTCTTCAACATCTTTCCTTACTAGGACTAATGTTCCTAGGAAGTATCGTTTTGTTGAACCATCTTTCCCTATCCATCTCCGTGAGACGTCTAGGCAATTACTGAACACGGTATAGTTGTGTCTCCTGCCTAGTTTTTCTACCTCGTTGTTGTTCATTTTATGGGTTTCCTGAATAGTTGTTATATCAAATTTATTTCTAATCAGTACTTCTTCCAGTTTCTTCTTATGTCTATGCACGCCATTTATATTAAACGACAGTATCTTGATGTTTGGGAGTTTGAAGAATATATTAGGATCGTGGGGAAGTCATTATGCTTTTTGACTTTCGGGTTCCTTTTCAGGTTTATTTCCTTTCTTCTTCTTCCTTCTTTTCTTGCTTGATTTGGGCATTTGCCATCTTTTGGTTATTGCATCCCTTTCCTCCTCCGTAAAGATTTCAGATGAGTCATCAGAGTCATTCTCATTTTGGTCTGACTGTGATGGCTGTTGTGATGTTGTTTCATCAGCCGAGTCTGGTCCCTCTGACGATAGATTCAATCCGAAGTTTTCAATCACGGTGTCAGATTCACTATGGTTTTCTTCAGTCTGAATCGCTTTTTTTTCAGTTTCTGTTTCTATGTTCTTTTCCTCTGCTCTTTCTGTTTCGTCTGCTTTAGTTGCAGTCATTGTTACCACTTGTCTTTTGTCTGATTTCTTTCTGTTCAATAAGTTTTTTGTCAGACTTGGGTAGTCTTCATTTCTCTTTTCGCAATTTGACTTCTCATGTCCTTTTTCACTACAGTAGTGACATTTGATTTCATTCTTACACTCTTCTGTGAATGCCCTCTTTCCAAGCATCTCACACAGACCGGCACTTGGTCAATCATGGGCCGGAACACTTTGCAGATGTCCCTTCCTATTTTCACAAAGTTCGGTACTGTGTCTTCTTTGTATTGCTCGACTTCGACAGCTCTATAGCCGTTGTACATTTTTGTACCTTTGTGATTGATTTTTCTTATCTGTTTGATTTCGCCACACTTTAGTTCTTCGAAAACTTTTCTGACCACATCATTTTTTATCTCAGTTGCTACTGCGCGTACGAAGATTTCTACGGTGTTTGCGTACGGAATTTTTATATAGGCTTCATGATTCTCAGTTTTGATTTCTTTGCCCACTTTTTCTAGTAGGTATTCACGAGTATCCTCTTTCAACTCATTTTTGAAGGTGATATTGAATGATCTATTACCATTCTGGAAGACACCCTCAATATCCGATTCTATTTCTTTCAAGGTTTTTTCCGAGTTTATGACCTCAAACAGGTCCTTTATCGTGGCCTCTGTAAAGTATATGGTTCTTGGTTTAGCCGCGTCTGTGAAATCTAATTTTTTGCTCCTGTCGAATGTGAAATCTAATTTTTTGCTCCTGTCGAATTCATCTAATTCAACAGAGTTTTTCATATTTTGTTGGTTCTTAGCCATCATTCCCGGTTAAGTCTGCGCTCTCTGCTGCCAGCACCTAGACAGCGTTCTTAACCGCTAGATTTATTGCTGACGGAACAATCGCTGAAGCTGTATCCTAGTGTTATGTCTGGCGGAGAACAATGCCCTCTATTCAGAGATTCACAATTGAAGTTCTGTTCCTTTTAGCTACTAAAACTATAGTTTTAGTGATAAATTTGTACAAGGAATTGTTTCTGCACTTGAAGAACGAGATCTGCACGCTTCAGATTGTTACTCTGATTACTCTTCAGTCACACTTTTCAGTGATTTTATTTCAAAGTGCATACACAAAAAATAAATTGTATCAGCTTTTAAGATGTTAATCTTATGGTTAAGCATGATGATAAGTGTGGGGTTCAACGTATAGAGTATATCATGGAATACATCAAGTTAGAAATGTTCAGGTTTTCCTTCAAGTAAGCTTATTCACAAGTATATTACGCTCATATATCATTTATATACAGACACTTTTACGTCAAATCGCGCGCGCTTGTGTCTTCCGTTCTTTTTTGCTCACGGGCCCGGTTTTCTCTGTTTGCGTTTATACGTTTTCGGATGATTTCGGTTTGTGCTCCTATTTCTTCAGCATACTCATTTTGTATGTCTAGGGATATTTTCCATCTCCATATTTCGGTTTTGAGATCCATGTATGCTGGTATTATCGTAGAGGCATGTGGCCCGTCATACGCGTTCGTTTTTATCTTCTTAGGCTCGGCATCGATGTGTGTTTGGAGTGCATCCTCCAGGTCATTTCTGATGGTATAAAATATTTTTTTGTAAGTTTCGCATTCTACATATAAGTGGTGTAGAGTCTCTTCGTCGTTCCTGCAAAGTTTGCATTTATTTTTTATCTTCTTGTTTTTGGTGCTTTCCCACCCAGCCGCCATTTTTCTTGATCCTGTAAAATAACTCTCGGTGTTAATTCTGTAGGATATGACTCTCTGGTTGTTGTTGACGAGTTCTTTCATGTTGTTCTCGTACAGCCATATCCTTTTCCAGTTCTTCATTTCTTCTCCCTTATTTGTTGCTGTCTGCCTGAGGAGTAACGCATATACTTCTTTCTGGGCAAGCTCGTGTGCGTCTTCGTTTTCCCTCAGTATCGAGGTATATGCTTCTCTTTCTTTTTCCCAGCTTTCCGTTGGTTTGTATCTGTGAGGACAGTTGTTATTGTATAACTTTGCATTTATACTTCTCACCTTTGTTGAGAGGTTATATACGGCCTCCGAGTGCCAGATCTCTTTAGGTTCGTCGAGCTGGGATAGTTCCTGCATCCTTTTGATTCTCCTCGTTTTCACCGCCGTGTCAATGTCTGGCATTCCAATTCCCCCTTCTTTTCTTGGTCTTTTCAGGGTGTTTCTGCTCTTCTGCTCTAGTTTCTCTGGGCTCCAGAGTAGATCGAATAAGAGTTTTTCCATTTCCTTCAAATATTCTTTACGCAACTGCTTATTGGAATAAGTATATGTTACTTTGGTTATTATGAAAGCTTTTATGGCAGTAATTTTCCCCAGCCATGACAGTTTTTTGGATTTGATAAAGTTAGCCGATTTTCGAAGTCCTTGTATTATTTTTCCATAGTTTAAGTCTTCTTCTTGTTCTCCATGATGTATGCCCAGGATTTTTGCACTCGATCTTAGCATGTGCGCATGTGGCGAGCTTTGCAGGATACATCGTGATCTTGGGTTCAGTGCTAGGATTTCTGTCTTTTCTCTGTTTATTTCCTGCCCCGTCACCTTATATAGTTTGTCGTATTCCTCTAGTATCTCATGTATTGAGCCTGTTGAGCTAATGTATAGGGTTACATCATCAGCAAATTGGTCCAGTTTATGGGTTATGCTTCCGATTCTTATTCCTTTGATTTTCTCGTTTGTATCTATCCTGTTGGCTAGAGGGTCAGCACTTATGGCGTATAGTGTCATGCTGAGAGGGCATCCTTGACGAATCCCTCTCAGACATGTGACTTCCGCTGCTTTTAGTCCATTTACTTCCACTATTGCGATTGGGTTGTTATATATCTCTTTAATGGCGTTTAGTGTTTCGCGAGTGACTTGAAATTTTTCTAGCACTTTGATTAGCATACTGTGGTTCACTTTGTCAAAAGCTTTTTTAGCATCGATGGTCATTATGTATCCTTCTATAGGTTTATCGCGGTGATATCTCAGGACAGCTTCGATGTTATTGTGTATTACATCCATCTTCCTTCCCGGGATACCTGCTTTCTGCGAGGTACTTATCTTTTCTGATATTTCATTGGTCAGTTTCTTGTTCAGGATTTTTGCCATGATTTTATAGTCAGTGTTGAGCAGGGAAATGGGACGCCAATTCTCCAATTTCCTTTTTTCTTTCCCTTTATGGATCAAAATAACTTTTGCCAACTTCCAGCTTTTTGGCATTTTTCCTAGTAGTATTGCATTATTTACTAGCTGTGTAAGTTTTCTGCCAATTGCTTTCCACATGGTGATGTAGAATTCTACAGTAAGACCATCAGTACCGGGTGATTTCTCTTTAGCCATAGATTTAAGTGTATCGTACACCTCTCCTCTCTCTATCGCTGCTGGGTGTTCTTTGTCCATTGTCTGTTCTTCTGCTTTGAACTTGTAGGTGGAGAGGTATAATTCTTGTCGTTCCTGGTTTGCTGTTCCACTTTGCGACCATAGCTCTTCATAGAAGGATTTGATTTCTGCGGTGATGCTATTTGCATCGGTTGTTACTGTTCCGTCGGCCATCAACAGTTCCTTCAGTTCTGCCTGCTTTTTTCTGTTTTTTAGGTGTTCCCAGAACTGTTTTGTTTTACTCTGTTCTCCCTGTGGCACTCCTGGGATGGCAGTTAGTCTCAATTTGCCCATTGTTCTTTCGTAGCTTGTTTGAAAGCTTGCGTTTTTGTTGGTATACGCTGTGTATCTTTTGCTTATATTGGCTATCTTTTTCTTTGTTCCATCCCACCACTCTTGAATTGTATCATATTTTTCGATGTTATTTTCCTCATTGCAAATGAGGTTCGCTATGATATTTTGGTATGTTTTGTCGGACAGTAATTCTTTGCTGCATTTCCAACTTTTCCTGTCCCAAGAAGTTTCGGGTTCTATTCTGATGTTTAGCGTAGGGCTTATGTGGTCTGCGACCTCATTATTTTCATGCGTTGCATGCACTATGTGTTCTAGAAGTTCTTTTGACGCATATATTCTGTCAATTCTTCTTCCACTTTTCTTCGTCACGTGGGTATATATCCTTTTATGCGGATACATATGTCTGAACGTGTCGATCAATTCTGCTTCTTCTATTATGTTTTTAAAGCGTTTATCGTTGCTGTTGGTCGTTGATAGTTGGTTGTTGGTGTCTTTTGGGTTTATAACAAGGTTAAAGTCTCCCCCCATTATCGTTGGGATATCTATATTGTTAATTTCTTGCTCTAGTTTGGTTAAGAAGTCTCTTCTTAATTTTCTTGGAATTGGTGAATCCCCAGATGGAGCATATACGTTCAGGATGGTAAGTGGGCACTGCGCTATTTGCATAGTAATGCTTTGTAGTCTATTTTCAATCAGGATAGAATGATCAATAATTTTACCTCCATATTCCTTCTTTATCATGATGGTCGTGCCATCATATTGTCTCTTATAGTTTGTAGAATTCATGTATGCTATATATCCAATTTTCTCCGCCCATTCCTTAGTGGATTCATGGTCCATTTTGTGGGTCTCCTGTATGAGAAGTATATCCATTTTTGATTTTAGGATGTATTCTTCCAAGTCATCTAGTCTTTGTGTTATGCCATTTACGTTGATCGTTGCTACTTTCATTTTTCAGTATGGTATGATATGGTGCTTGTGTCAGACGTGAGGTTAGGATTATCTGACTCATCACTGTCGCTGTGGTCATGTTTTCTTCTTTTCTCCGATTCTGTATTCTCACTGCTGTTTGAGTCTCTGAAACGTTTGTTTGGTTCAGAGATCAGCGAGTCGGGGTCAATTGCTGTCTCGTTCAGTGGATCCAGTGGTTCATTTTCTGCTAATTCGTAGTTCGGGGTTGTTCCTTGTTTTTCTTCGTTTAGCGGCGATGTGGATGTATCTTGTATATTTTCATTTATTGTCTCACGGCGTCTGGTTTGAGCGCCTATTTTTGCTGCAAACATGGTTTTGTTAGATTCAGCGTTCCTGATCTTGACTTCTAAGTTGCTGTTTTTTTTTCGATTCTTGATTATTGGCTTGTCCATTATTTTGGGTTTGGGCGTATTTGGTGATGATTCTGTCCTCTTTGGGTTCTGCTTATTTTCGTACCACATGTTGTTATCGTTTTCGTCATCTGTTCTGTTATTTTCTTCTTCATGTGGGATGTCGCTGATTGCCTGAAATCTGTTCCGGAGTTCAATGGCTTGGGGTACTGTTTCTGGACATTTTGCTTGGGTATGTCCCTTTTTGTTGCATTTGGTACATTTCTCGTATTTGCTTGGGCAGTCTTTTATGTAGTGTTCTTCCGAGTTACATAGGTAGCATTTCTTGTTGTAAATATCGTCCGCCGTTTGGATTGGGCATGTGTATCCATCTATGTTTATCGCTCTTGGCATATTCTGTTTGCAGAAGTCCTCGACCCAGGCATTGGTAAAGCCATTGTATAGTCCTGTGTTTTTTCGGTATACTCTAGTGGTGCTGACTACGGTGCCAATTCCTAGTCTGGATATTTCCTTCCTCATTGTATCGGCTTTAGATTCCGTTGGAATTCCTCGTATTATGAGGTGAGTTGCTGGGAGTCTTGGAAGTTCGATCTTTATAGTCTCGAATCCAGTTGCTCTCTCTGTTTGGTCTAACTCCTTGTATACCAAGTCTCTTGTATTCTGGTCTCCTTTTTGTTCTTTAAATGTAAGTATCCAGGTACCTTTTCGGATTTCGTACAGCGCTTCCATGTCTTTGCGGTACGCTTTCGTTGTTGGGTTTTCATTGATTTGGTCCCATATTTCGTCAAAAGTTAGCTCCCCAGGGCCTTTCACGAAGAGTGAGCGCGGTCTTCGGTGGCTGAAAACCGGCTTTGGTTTTCCGGCTGCTGCCGCCGCATAGTTGCCATTTTGCTGTCCGGTATGTTCATCTTGTATATCCATATTTGCTGCTTCGCCCATTTCTATATCCAATTTATATCCCCGTATGATTTGTAAATCCGATACCGTATATATCCAGTGGTACGTTTATATCCAAAGTCACAACTTGAATATACGAAACAACGTACCACCTTAACGCTCTCTTCTCAAGTCAAACAATCAGATCCACGGACCCTGAGT
>ATSW01007332.1:0-24036 GCA_000444245.1 Botryllus schlosseri
ATTCGGTCATGCCGTTATAAGCATCGTTGCATCGCATCTGGAGATGAAATTTCGTGAAATTCATCAAGTTAAATATATCAAGTTGGTTTGATTGCAATTCATGTTTACCTCGGTGGCATAGTTTCTTGTGAGATATTGGTAGCAATTCCATAAATCGCATGTACACTCCCATGGGTTTTGTGACAGGTGTATGTATGTCCATGAGCTTTTATTCTGGAACCACCTGAATGAATTTTTGATCATGAACGAAAATTTGCAGAGTTTTAGTGTTAACGACTCTGCCATTTGGCCCCCGATAGGTAATGGAGGACCATTTTTGCCCCACTTTTTATAGGATTGCATGCAAACTACGGTCCACTTATATTGCTTTGTGCTGTGATTGGACAGGAGCTGTGAATATTTGCTGGATGAAAAAATCACATATTGCGACTTACCTTATGTCCAATTTGGATATGTTGTTGTGGTAGACGGATAATTGTGAAAGAAGTGTGTTGCTGTCGAAGATTTGAGTTTGCAGAATCGTAATTTGGTTGTGGGAAAGATCCAAAGCGGTTAATTTTGTCAATTTTTTAAACACCTCCTCGCTCACCGTGGTGATTTGATTGCGGTGAAGTATTAGCGCTCTGAGATCTATTGAAGAAACACAACTGTCAACAATCACCCTTGGGTTTCAACTATGTGATGTGTACGCATCTACCTGTCAAGCTATCGAATATTCCAGCTCGCAGTTCCGATATTCTGTTATCAGCCAGATCAATGATGACAACACTTCTGATGGCGCTAAAATCGGACGTCCCTTGAAATCGGATCATTTTTTTAGCAAGCGGAAGTTGAAATATTGTTGCATAATACCAACTCTTGATTTACCGAGCAGAATGGCATAAAATGGCACGTTGGAGGATTCCTTACAATGTCTATGATGATGGAGCCATGTAGAAGCAGGCCATTCCTTGTTTGAAATCATGAATTTTATTGATCCGTTCGTCATTTTGATCAATTGAATTTTCTAAGAATATGACTCATAAAAGTTTCACAATCTGACACATAAATAGGATGGCATCTTTCGAAATTGACTTATGGTTAGTCAATCAATTTTCATTTTGTATGCACTGCATTTTGAATGTATTACAATCAGTGGGCCAAGTAACTCAAAATCCATTTCCCTAACGGGAGCTAGCGAGTTTGTTTGTTTTGGATACTCAAATTGCTTTTGTAGACCGATTTTCCCATTGTATTGTCCTAAGATTTTTGTCATTAAACAACCAAGTACCTGGAACTCTGCAGGATATTTGATCCTGGTTGGGTGTTGCTCTTTCAATTATAATATAATGTTTTGGAACAATTTAACCTGTTTTATTGATTGATTGATCGTGTGGCACAGAAATCTAGTAAATGCCCTTTCAAACTTTGTAAAGTCATATTGAGATATTTGATTACATTTCCTCTGAAATTAGGTATCCATACTTTATTTTCTTAACATCAAACAACCGTAAACAGGCATGAGCGTAGACGACTCCATTCCTGCTCTAACATTGGCATGCAGTAGCATGACAGTAGAATTTAGTCCTAAGAGATGTATGCATGATGCACACCAGGCAAATATATCACTGTATAGGTGATGAGTAAGTTATCACTGCCATTACAAATTTACATAATGTAGGTGAATTTGTAATAATGCAACAGTTACCTATTTCCTTGATTTTGTTACTTTGCAAAAATATCATAGTCGCACATCCCTGTAGAGAAGGTATTGAAGTCAAATTTCTTTCCTGGCAGTATATACCATCATCGCGACAGATGCAGGGATATCCATCCAACGGGCATGCCATGTTACAAGTAGCTTGAACTCCTATGTCTAATACTGGGGGAGCTGCCTTTATCATCCCGATCAAAAGTATCTCGACAAGAATTGTAGCGGATCCAGCATCCATATTCTTCAATAATATTGTCTTTCTAAAGTATGGTCTTTTCCTGCCGAATATCCTTTGATGAATAATATTTCAAATAAAGCGTCATTAAAGGATTGCAGTTGGTATGACTAACTGGTTCTGGAGATGATTTCATCATGATTGTTTCTTCACTAAGATTTGTACAACATGCGCATTGTGCATGGCCGTGCCTATTTTTACTATGTGGTGCCAACAACTCTGACAAGATTTACTGAAGAAATCCATTTTCTAAATATGAGAACTCTATGACTGAGTTCTAAAATTGCATGTTAGATGTTAGTATCTATGTGTTTTCATTATTTCTCATCTTCCGAGCACTATATATCTTCTGTGGTTGATGTAGCTATGTGCGCTACCTGTTTCTTGAATCTCAACCCTATTGGAAACGTCTCAGTTATTTGTGATTTCCAATTATTGGATACGTTTGTCCATGACTGAAATTAGTCGAAGTTGTATGACTCCCCTTCCTGTGACTTCTGTCTGGAATATGGGTGCTTTACCAAATTCTACTCCATCCCGAGTTGATAGAGCTTGACAGTAATATATCGATCTTTGTTTCTAAGATCTGTGTATATTGTAGTTTTATTAGGGCGATATCGATTTGATGAATTTTATTTTCGCAACTGGTTCAAATCAGTTTGTATGCTACCGCTAACAGCCTTACCTATATTTGTTACAAGTAGATTTAATACCGATTTTCCTACAAGCATCGATGAACACAATAAATCAATGAAGCATTCCCTAATTGTTTCTAATACATCACGAGAGGTGGTTAGTAGCGAAATACTTCTACTTTTCAAAGTACTTCGAATTTATTTTGCCGACCTGCCACACCCTCAACTGGTTATGATTTTAAACTACATGTACTTGACAGTGTTCTGGTTTTTAGGGCTAAACTAGCCGTAGAACACTACCTCTTTTACTTACTTCTAAATCTCTACTTTTATTTCTACTTGAGTACCGACGATGACTATTTTTACCACTTCTGTGCACCACATATATTCTCGTGTATTAGAATTACATTTTGCCAAGTTACAGAAATTCCTATGTTTAGCCGATGCATTCATCCGTCTGCAGCTTTAATGTCGACTTATCGTCGTATGTACGCAAACACACCATTCAATCAATGCATTCGTAATTGCAGACGAAAACCGATCAGGCGAAAAGCAGAAATGCAGACCTCCAAAAGATGCTCTCCTCCACCCAAGAAGAAGTCTCGAGACTGGAAGAGCTGATGAGTCGTTGAAGCAAACGATCGAAAATATGAAGCTGCAAGGAACTGTCGAGGAGGCAAAATACAGCGCCGCCATTCGAAAGATACATGCCGAACATCAGATTGAGTTGGAGAAAAGGGTAAGTTATCGCGTTTGTCCTTGTATCTAGATTCCAGCCCATGCCAGGAAATGTCATTTATTTCCTTTGATATGACTGGGATAATACATTGAATGGACTCTGTAAAAGTACCAACCCAACCTGGATTGTGTAATCACGATAGTTATAAGTGGCTATTCATTTGATTACTGTAGTAGTCACTGTCGGTTGTGTTTGTTGCGATATGCAAGGAGCCAGTTCTTGTTTCTAAAGATACAGTGCAGTACAATACAGGTACAGTTGGAGATATGCTTGAGTGCAGCTGTCAAATTAGGTGTAACTCTGTGGTCAGGTTGGGAAAAAGTGGAGAAAAAGGTGGGTTCCACGATGACTTAGCTAGACTTATATCCAGTCGAATCGTAAGCAGGTACCAGGGGAGCTCTTGTGTTGTTGTCAACGAAACTACACACGCTGAACTTTCATTCAAGCCTTCCTGCGGTTAAGCACTGCATCAGGTCGAGAGAGACCGTGTTATGGTGTTGTTAGGTCTTGGTTGTCTGAAAATGTGGCTACGTAGCGAATAATACTGGCTGGCCTGCCGCTGCCAGCCACTTGAAAGAAAATGTTTGGAAATTTGGATTATTTGCTACGTCACACTGCTCAAATGCCATGGTCAGAACATTGTGTGGCGGCACACATTCCAACATTCAGTTTTCATATCTTGTAACCGCTCTTCAGAAAGGTGGATGTTCGATGCCATGAGTTTCCATGTACTATATTGGAACTCCAACTGTAGACTGTGCGACATCTTTGAACCTGAATTGAAAATGTTTGACGAATATATACAATTCTACATATATTTGTTACGTATGAATTCAGCACTTGGCCGCACCTAATCCTAACCGACCCATAACCGCAACCCCAAGCTAACCCGGAACCCAAATTCACCGATTGCCCTATTTCACAATCCGACCTCGTATTCAGTGAAACTTTCATTTTCGAATTTATTGACACAATATGTCTGCGTCGCTTTCAAAACGATTATAGTTCTTACGTTATGTCATTTCTAATGTCAAATTCGTCAAGTGCCGAATTCGCTGGTAAACATTACATAACTCCGGTATTTTTGTGTCTCCTTACGTAGGGTTACCATTAGGGCTGGGCAAAATCGAGTACCTGAGTGATTCGATTCTGAATCACGTAGTACGCTTCGAGTCGAGTCGAGTATTCGAGTATCACTCATTATGACGTCACAACAGAATGTACTATNTCAAAGTTCACATATGTACCTTTTATGACACCATAAAGAACATAATGCCTGTTATCACTCACATTAAAGATACTTTGGTATTTTTTCGACCATACCGATTTCATTGTACTTCTCGAAAATGTTGTGAGATGATCATGACTTCGGAACTATGTTATTTCCAGTAACGTTCGTACCTTTGGACTATGTTTCGTATGCTGCGACACGGCCAATCAATGTTTGAAGG
The DNA here is from genome assembly GCA_000444245.1 of Botryllus schlosseri. Taxonomy (NCBI): domain Eukaryota; kingdom Metazoa; phylum Chordata; class Ascidiacea; order Stolidobranchia; family Styelidae; genus Botryllus; species Botryllus schlosseri. The sequence goes on from ATSW01007332.1 coordinate 4,754, forward strand.
CTTCCCCANTGGAAAATTGTATCAAAACAATAATNATCGTTAGTAAATTAGCTTCCAGTGGCGACGAGCGTATAATTTCAGTACTCGAGAAAATCGTCTTTTACTACTCGANTCGAATCATTAAAATTGATACTCGATTCAGATTCGAGTAGGCGAATCATTGTGCCCAGCCCTAGTTACCATCTTTTTGGAAGCGGGTAAGGAGGACACTTTTACGGTTCACTAAAAAAAGGTCATCTTTCTCGCTCAGCGACCAAAATACTGTTTTTTCCTTCACTTTATCAGGTGGTTGACTAAAAAAAAGGTCAACTTTCCACTCAGCTCCCGAAATACCCGTCGGAGCGTCACTTCGTCGGTGCTGATTTGCGGTAACTCAGTCTAATTTTGCTATGAATTTGACCAAAATTCCTCAAAATCTTAGAATGGAGGACATTTAGGCGTCCTCGGAGGACATTTTCAAAAACCCGAAAAAGGAAGACAGATCCTCCTGAAGGAGGACGTATGGTAACCCTACCTTACGAAAGTATTCGGTTTGAAGAGTGGCGGATGCCTTCATCTCGGCTGAAATGTTCGTTCCTGAGCGATGAGCGGGCTGCCACCAGAACGTCCGGATAGTCCAGATATTATTACAGTATGAATATTTATAGACAGCAGCATGGTTGAGATATATTGTTGATGTCTCAAAGCCACAGCGCCCTCGTACGTGACGATAATGCCGACATGAGAATATATTCAGTGTGCTGCAGTGTGTATAGAAGGCTAAAAGAGTCGGTTTTAATAAAGGTAATAAGGTACAGTCTGGGAAAGCTCAGTGATTCCGCGTAATTTTTGTCAATAACTGCATCAGTGTAAATAACGGAACCAGGCTGTGTGACGAAACAACCGACTCTTGCGGAAGGAAATGAATATAACGGTACCGACTCCCAACGCTGCTGAATCACACGGAAACCAAGCGTATAATGGGCGCTGATGGTAATCCATCCAGCTCAAACCACATATTGTAATAATTGGCGTGTTGAACCATTGCGAATACCAAAGACCCAATTTATTGAAACATAGCTAGACAGCCACATCCGATCACTAACCGAAGCTATCAATTGCTTGTTAGCGTTCATTATAGCGGCGTAGTATTTACCATTCACCCCACTTGGTGAGCGGGTAATTCTGGTTCCGACATTATTGCGGAAGGTGATATTTCCAAAACCGTCATTACTGGAACAAGATCAAGTGTATCATACCGATGTTATTATTATAATAGATTGTAGGTGGATGTACAGTTGGTGATGGAAGTACTATATTTAACTGAATCGATTGGTCATACGCGTATACGTAATTCCGTATACGGTATATCGTTTGCGTATATGACAGCAGAACAACTCGCTCATCAAACAAATTCTCCACCAGACATGAATGCTTGATCCGTTCGTGACCGCCCGCGCCAGAGCTCATTCACCGCGCAAATATACGATTCCCAAACCTGAGTATATTTGCGGTGTCATCGGTGGCTACTAATTTCAATTCGATTGTGTTGGTTATCTGCCTCGTGGTAACAGCCCTGCCGGTACTGCGTGGGACGACACCTTGCGCTATCGGTTAGCCTCTATGAGTCACACCAGCCGACTAGTATGGTGTCGGATTATGCGTCGTATGGCGAAGTCCAATTTAAATGCGCCGGCTTCTGGTGTATCAAATTAAATACTATGTGCAATGTAACTGATTAAGTGTCCGCTTCGTAACAAAATTTCGGCAAACAATTTGCCTGTGTTGCGTCGATTCGCAACCACGAAGTTTTACAGAAGTAAGTTATTTATAACAGTGAACAGTAAAACTATTAGTGTTAATGACGGTCCAGGATACTAAAATAACACAGATCAACACTTTCATGCATTCGTGGGTCCTCTCGTACATATGCGCACTTCCCCGTGCAACAATTCAGCACTCAAAAATGATAGCTATACAAAATCACATTTCACACATATGGATCGTTTTAAACTGTCATGCAGTGCTGTGACCCTATCAATTGTAACCGACGACTACATATGATTCTTTCGTGCTCAAGGCGTAGCCACGGAAAACCTTCTTTTACGATATAGATCCGAAGTAATTTGCAGAACTCACGGAGAGCTTCTCAAAGGTACAATAGACAATTCAATAGTATGTTCGTATTGAAATGAGCCCGAATGTTTTCGGCTGACACTCGTCTGGGGTAATCGTCAGCAACTAGTAGAGATTGGAAAGAACATCTTATATCAACCAGAGATGAGCATGGATTAGGATTAGGATTTGAAAAAACAGGATTTGTGAAATTTTGTCGGATTTGGATTGGATTTGGATTAGACATTTTTTTCAGAACGGATTAGGATTTGGATTGGATTTACTTATTTTCTGGCAGATTGAAATGTTGTGTGGCGAATGGAGACGAACTTTATTCAGATGAGTTATTAATGTACTTATGGTTACTAAGTTATCTTGAATCAAGTGAATCGTTGGTTGTGAAAGAAAATTTTCGAATCCCTCCATTGCATTAATTAGTATTTTTTCTGAATTTCCAGTTGGAATCGGATTAGGATTGGACATGGACTAGAATATGAAAAAGTTATGGATTAGGATTTGGATTTGAAGGTTTGGATTGGATTAGGACATAGAAATTTCAAATCCGCTCATCTCTGATATCAACAATCGTATCTCAAAATATGACGTCACGGACATGAAATTTCGAATAAGAGAGCGTTCAATGTACTAATTTTAGATGGTGCACGAACTCCTTTTGTTGACACAGCCTTGGCTGGTGTATTTTGACAAAAGTCGACTACAGGCACACAAATAAAAGTGTTAACGGGATGAGTCAAGTGTGAGAAAGAGACGCGTGTTCATATAAATCTAGGGCAGGGGTGTCAAACATACGGCCCGCGAGGCAATTCGGAGTTGAATAAAAAAATCTCATTATTCAGCACATTTGCAGCAAATGGTGAGGTTTTTTGCAGGAAATACATCCATTACATATTCCCTGAAGACAGCAAATACCGAGCATGCTAATTGTTCATGTTCTTGGGCCAAATTAGGACAACCGGACTACGGCGATGTGGTTTCACTCTAGTGGCCCCTCGAGTTGATGATATTGACACCCGATTTCGACATGGCAAAAACTGCACACTGAGTTCAGAGTTTTCTGGAAAGATGCGCCAAAAGTAGCTATTCACAGAAGCGAGAACGCCAATGCGGAACCGTTACCGGTATATGCAGTTTACATGGAAAATTGTTACACAAATATATAATTCAAACAGCTATGGTCGCACTGCTGTGTCACTTCCGAATCAATAGGTCCGCGGAAGTTAGGGAAACCCGATTAGTGATTTAATATTAATGAACTAAACTTTAACGTACGCGTTTACAGTTAGATATCGATTACGACAAAACCAAAGGGGTAGGCCTACAGCCGAAAATATTCGGGTTCATTTCAATATGAATATACTATCAGAACTCATGGAATGCAAAGAGACTTCACGAGTGCAAATAGACTTATGTGGGATATGGACCATTGAACGTGATAGTTATTCATCAACCACCACGCTAATACCTTCAGCTAACGGAGTCGAGCAAAATCAAGATGATTTGAAATTTGGATAAGATAAGATGGATTGGGACATTTTGATAAAAACTAATGCTTTTTATTTTTTTCTCTGTTGCGTGGTATATGTAAACGTTTTCATTATTTACGCCATGTCAGCTGACATAATGGCATTGTGTCCTCACTCGCACAGCGTCGTCCCTTGATAAATTAGATGTCTTTTTGTGCTTCTTGCGCGTATCGTTTGTGTTGGTACTTTGTGCAGTACAGCCTTATTGAGTAACTCGTGTGCGACCGTTATATTCGAAAACTTGTTTTGATACGCAAAATAAATACGTTGTCAACGTCCACTCGGATTCTGTTGCTTTACCATCGACGGGGGAACGCTTCTTCGCATAGATATACGCAAAAGTTGCTCTCCAATAGATTATGTAAACAAGCCCACTTTTCAAATACGGCTGGATACCATCACACGTCAAGTAACACGGAAAGGGCTGATATATTTATCAACGCCTTGGTACACTCCGTTGGTACCGGTATATTTGCCGTTGTCTGCGTCTGTACTTGGGCCGTGCGTTGTATTTCCTGCTCTGCTCGGCTGTTTCTATGCCGACCAAATTAATCCTTCAATTTATTCCAGTAGTTAGTGAGTGTTTGTCAAATAAACTTGAAACGGCCCAGCACTTCGTCGATACTTGGGCGACGCATACGTAACTTGTCTGTTGTCGTTGGGAATGGGTTTGTAATACAATTTGACACAAAAGATTATTCTGCTCGTTTTTGGATGAATGCACCGAACAGCGACAAAAAGTTATGCTGTTACATTGGTAACCATTGTTTCGAAATACATCTGGCCCTAACCAGGTAACCCTCTTATCGATGAAACTAGAGGCCGGAATTAACCACGAACGTCATAGTTCATAGCTACTCTACGTTGGCGGTCGCGTGGAGACGGCTATCTTTACACGCTTAAAATTTTTACTTTATACAAATATACAATCATAATATTGTTTTAGTCACCCAACCGCCGGGGTAGAATGGGATTTGAGCTAAAAGGCGCTGGGTTGTGTCATCCAAATTTTTACGCTAACGATTGTCAATTCTGGGATATCTTATTAAGACGGCGTTTTAGTTTAAGTTATTGCGGGTTGAACTGTATATCAATGTTTGAACAGGTCACCGTTTTAATGCTCAGCCCGCCTAATTTATTTTTAATGTTAACAATGTGTTACCGAGGAGCGAGGACCGATTGTAAGTGTGTGATTCGTTTATGAACGAATTGAACATACAATATTGAAGATACAAGGCTCGACTTGTATTCACTTATATTTAACAAGCCACTCTTAATCAGCGCTTTGTTGGTTGAAATCTTGTACTCAGACCGTAAGCGCGCCGCGTAGCGATTCAAACTGATTTGTAACGTTTTCAATTCGCATGGTGTTGACATTATGGCACTTCGAGTACTGGTATGTCCGTGATTTGCTTTGTACGTTTAGTATACGCCGTGTCACGTACCGTAGAACGTGGGCCGCTGTATACGCCTATATATATATATATATAACTTTAGTATCATATCTCACGAATGCACACTTATTTACGTACAGTACAGTGATTGCAGTCGATCGCACAGGTCTTTATGTTGCTAATTTGATTTCCGGTGATGGACACTGCCTTCCTGTTATGACAAGGTTACCCGACTCGCGGTATCGAAATCTGACATTTCACGGTCAACATCAACAAAATTCGTCATGGGATGCCATGAACGCACACTCGGCGTGTCCTATTAAACCTTTTCCCAGCACCCAACATATCAAGTTAGCCACTTCAGCCTTTTAACTGAACACTGCGGTTAACACCTGTGTCGTGACTTTCAAGTAGGGCAGCAAAACGCTACGGCGAACTGTTGCAAACGCATTCAACAGTAGCGGATCGCAGCTAACCTTGTCGCGATATTTGTCGTACGCGTGGGATACATCTCGCACGGGTCATGGCCGTAACCGTCGACGACAGCGTGAAATGAAGGACGCATTCCTAATTATTACCCACGATCTGTTTGTACACCTAGCCATATGTGCTCTATCTGCGTACTTTTCACAACGCTGTTTACAATTCCATTCATTTCGACGATAAGTTCGAATTGGTCAATAGTCGAGAGCATGTATAATACTTGGGATGTACTCATACTGGGATGTACTGTAGGAGGCTATTGGTTAGGAAATGTACCAGACCCTCAGATCACACAAATTTTTGATATGCAACGCCGCTATATATTTCTCATACGCCAAATCTGCCCATCCGGCAGCACAAATATCATAACATAAGTCAGTTGCTAATGATTGCTACACCTAACGAATCCCAATGTTGAAGAAATAAACGAATATCACGACTGACACATGTTGGATAGACCCCATAGTGCCAACAGTGGACAGGTTATTTGCTACATAGTACGAAAAATGAATAGACTGCATAAGATGCTCAACACTCAACAGTAGAATTTATTCGTAGATTTCAAGGACTTGTTGAGGTAGCTGACACCTTTATCCCATTCGGCATGATCCTCCTAAACCAGGCCTGCCATATGTTTGGGAACAATCGTAACACTTGGGTGTTAACTCGCCCATCACACTTACAGTTTCCTCATAGCGATCTCTGTTAAGTAAACCATGCTCATAGCTGGTTTGGAGCCGAGCATCTTAGCAGCGGACCGCAAACAATGCTCATAATCCCCATCCGGCAAGAATCGCATATCACAATTGATTTTCCTAAATAGTCTCATCAAATCAGGCTCCACGGAAGAAATCACGTCAAAATTTTCAGATAAAAACAAATCATATAAACTTTTGCCGACGTCTGTGTGAGATAAGGTATCGTCCGTTGCTCTGCTTCTAGATAATAACAACTTGTCAATCGCTTGTGATAAATCACCGCTATGAGCACACACGTAATCATAAGTATCACGCATCCAGTAGCCTGTGAATTTGGTGATGTCCATTTTGTTTACATTTTTCGGTTTTCCTGTTGGCATTCCTCTTTCTATAATCTCTGGATCGTATTGTCCGAACGCAGTTGGAAAGTAAACTCGTCTATTCAATACAGTCAGCATTCGGCATCTTTGCAACAGCTCATGGCCGTAGTGCATATCAATCTTCAATGTCAATATGATGCTGTCATCTGCCCTCTTCACGCCTTGATGTAGTGCGTTCAGAAAACTGTAATCACCTGTAGAGAATGAAATATTAGCAACAAATAATACAACTCCAACAAGCGATGTAAATTATGTATTCTCTTGCAAATTTACAGAAGCAGGAACCGTAAATGGCATCAAAAGACATGCTCACCTGGGATATCAATATAGTTGATCCCGCTTGTTGGGTATCTTCTGATGAGTTCGTCTAAGTGAGGCTTCAAGGTGCCGCTTTCATCGCCAAATTCTCCTTTGCCATCAAATAGGGCTAGGGTTAGTCTGTCGTCTTTTGCACGCAACTCTGTGTATCTTTTCACGAATCTCTCCAAGGATTCTTCAGTCTAAATGTGAAGTGTTGATCAAATCATGTTGTACAAATGCTATCAAGCATGTCATGTCTAGTTACGTTCTTTTTATGTGACCATGCAGTTGAACTTGGTCAAAAGGATTCAGAGAATCATTAGGGTAACATGAAGTGGATCCTAAAGAAGCTGATATCCAGACCTAATGGTATAAAGATGCCGGGTTTCACATTCCTTCAAGATTTGATGTAGTGTTTACATTTTCATTCTTCGGTGGTGAGGTGTATTTACATTTTCATTTTCATTCTTCGGTGGTGAGGTGTATTCTATCTAAAATACATTAAGGTAATAATATCCTAATCTTCCGCTGTCACCAGTATCATATTATGGAAGTAAAGGAATTTTCTGGCTATTGACCATTTCTATCCAATATGTTGATAATAACAGCAAATATGCATACTGTGCATATCATGGTTGGTGTTCAGCAGAGCTGGTCAGTCAGATCAGTAACGTCTGTGCAAAAAACACACTATACACATCTCAAATGATGAATGTACTTACCCCAGACGCTAAGGCAAATATGTGTATTCGTGTGTCAGGCATTGCCTTATTACTGGAAAGGCTGATACTGTCCTTTTTCGGTTCAAACGGATGAACCATCTTAACCCGCAGGGTAGTCTTGACACTCTCAGACTGATATTTTTCTTTCGATTTCACATTTAAATCCAACATGTAGTCAGTACCACGAAGTGCATCCGTTCTCATGTATCCATCTTGAAGACTTTCTAATTCCCATGTCTTGCCAAGCATTTCGTTTGCGTTGATGTATTCCAACGCAACCTGAGTCACTGCTCTTGTTTCTTCATAAGTGCCTCCAACTAATGCGACCACAGGTTCGCCGTCGATAATGTCATACAAGTTACTCTGATCGAAGTATAACCAGCGTGTGATTTCGTACATACCCCTGGGCTTATATGGCTCGTTGATAGGGCTCATTTCGTTGCTCGACACAACACTTTTCGCTCCGCAAAACGGACATGGTACACCTCGAACTTTAGATGTGTCTTCGCACGGCGAGCATCGCTTGTGCAGGATGGAACCGGAGTAACTTTTTGAGCGCAGTATCTCGAAACTCAATCGAGCTAAGAATCCTAGTAGCAGGCCGAGCGCTATTTTAGACCAGAGTAACCTTTTCATCGTTTACGCATGGCGGAAACCAGACATCAAGGCAACAGCCAACTCATTTAACGTCCGCCGCGACCGCCTCCGTTGACTGATGCGAGCAAATGGCGTTCGCGTTAGTTTTGTTTATGGTGCAGCGAAGCATGTAAGCACGTGACCGCAGCGATCGCTTTGAGAATTTCAGGAACGAGTAGAGTAGATATTCGTTCATTATTGATAGTTTTATCAGTTGTAAACGTCACATGATTGCGACAGAATGGAATTGTAGAAAAGACTCGAAACGACTTACCTGAATACATTCATCATTTACACCTGGAATTTGTTCCACTCGCTACACTTACGGCCTGCACAATCTGATCGACTGCCTCACTCACACCTAGTGCTCTCCTGTGATTGGAAGCACGTAACCTAACACTCATTGCGCGGAATGGAGATGTTGCCGCGTGGATATACGCTTGGTAGTGATTCGTACTAATGCTATGCTATGTACTACTCGCTTCGGTACATCTACACAAGCAAACTGATATGATGTAGATCGGTTAAAGGTGATAAACACCCGCTCACACTCACTGCGATTATTAATATTTACCAATTTCGATGTAGGGAGACCGAATTCTATGCAACAAAGTCAGTTATTGTGTATGAAATGAATTTTCGTCCATATCATGAACTTCATTTTGTACGTTATTTTGAAATCACCTCTCTTATGTAATTTCAAAGGTTACTGAGAAGCTGGCTAAATTTCACGAAGAAGCTGAAAAAAAAGAAAAGGAATTACGAGATAACCACTATAAGCAAGTGAGACATATTTATAGACCTAAACGTCATTCGCATCAAAAAATTCGAAGGTGATAAAGTAGTCATAGTTGGTGCTCAAGTACAAGTTGAAAGCAATTGATTTGAGAAGTAGTTTGAAGAAGTAGATTCTGTTGAAGAGTCGCATACTTTTGTAAGCTGGTCGACGCTGACAGTTTTCAAGATTGCAAGATACATCGCCGCCAGAACAATTTATAATATGAGCAATTTGCACATTGTGGTCTGTTACTGTTACACAGAGTCCACATTGCCCAGTTGTCACATCAATTTCAGACGTCAAAATGATGCGGATCTATGCAAATGCTACTTCCTACTTTACTAAATCTAAAGTTGAATAGCATATTCATATTGAAATGAACCTGTGTCATATTTGCGATGGTGATATACAATGTTCTTTCCAATTCTTTACTTGTTGCTGACTATTACCCCTGACAGTGTCAGCCAAAAATATTCGGGTTCATATCAATATGAATATAGTATGCATTATGCAATTGTATATTGAAGTTCTGTACTTCTTTAAATCGAAAGTATAAAAAATAGGTGATTTCGCTTCAACAATGACTGAAGTAGAATGAGTAAGTAGTCCAGCAACGTAGCCGCATGATTAAGTAATGGAAGTGCTTCAAGCCCACTCGAGTCCTTTGAAAAGTAGGAGTACTTTGTTTCTGACCACATGATGGACCCCATCTAATGTTGTCCCATCAGTTAATGATAATATTTAGTTTCACGATATTTCCAGGTAATCGAAATCACAAGAGGTCATGAACAGGAGTTGAGTAAGCAATGCAAAATGTACGAGGAAAGAATCGAGCAGTTGGAGCATCGAACAAGGGAAGATCTCGAATCCAAAGACCGCAAATTCGTCGACTTGTACGCTTCTCTTCACTTATTGAAATTTAATATACTGTATAGCAAGGCTATGCCTTCTTTTTAGATAGTCAATCTAATGTGGTATGAATGAAAGTTTCAATTAGGCGGTCTGTGAAAATTCCATCTAACAGCAACACGTATTCACAGAAATTAAGACCGACTTGAAGTTTGATTTTGGGGGCTAATCTGACAGTGAATCGTGATTATGTTGACCTGCGTGTAGTTCAATCTGACTCAAATCTAATTGACTTGAGTTGTGATAGCTGAAAAGGCACAGAACTGTGTGATTTTACCACAGCTTATTGAAACTAAGATTCATTGAACGAGCAAGGCCCTGGTGGCAATTGGAATCTTGTTTATTTCACAGACTCAAAGAAAAGACGGAAGGAATGAGGCAGCAAATGCTTGGTAAAATGCAGAATCTCTTACAGGCTCATTATAACGAAGCGCTGGAGGTTTGCTAGCGTATTTCATTTTACAGCCATGATCAACGTTCTAAGACGATTCTTCACTTTTTTATCAGGTTGTTGGAAACACAACTGGTAACACACCCATGCGACCTCAAGCAGGCCTCGCGTTGAGCGGTTATCTGCAGGATTTCCATTCCTCCAATCGGCTGTTTGGTGGTGAACATCAAGATGTTTCGGTAATTTTATAGTCGGATAGCACAACTGTAGCACACATTTTAGTTTAAAGTCATTGCAGGGCATTAGCACCAAAGCATATTTTATCATGTTTTGCATATTTTGACTCGACATGGTTAGGATTAACAAACTCAAGCTCAATCGCTTTGATCGCAGCGAGACAATGTCCTTGTTGACTATGAAGTCCTTGTGCTATTTTCTTGATATTTGTTACTGTACGGTCTATCAATTTCGGCTTTCAATAAATGAACAATTGAAAATATGGCATGGAGTAAGAGGAAGTTGGTCTATTAGCTGATATTTTACACAACATGTCTTAAATCCCATGCAAAAGTATAGCATGTCGTAGCAGATTATTTTATCAATTGTAAAGAGTGCCTGGTAAATTACATTATTGTGTATGGACATTAGGGGTCTTCAAAAATGACTTTTTTTTCTCAAATCGTACTGACTACTTGATAAAATTGTTAGGTTACCTAATTTAAGCCTACACACCAAATTTGGTTCAATTCCAACCAGTAGCCGCATTGCTACAGGAGAAGTAATTTTCTATTTATTATATAAAAATAAATAATAAAAAATTTGAAAATTTTCTGTTCACCCCATGAAAGTGTTAGGTTGTCTATAGAAACGATGTTCACCAAATTTGGTTCAATTCCAACTAGTGGAAGCGGAGTTATTGCTGTCGAAAAATTTGTATTTGAATAAAATAGTATTTACGGTGGCCACCACTATAATAAATAATTAAAGAATTGGTCACCGTAAATGGTATTTTATTCATAATCCAAATTGTTCAACAGCAATAACTCCGTTTCCACTGGTTGGAATTGAACCAAATTTGGTAAACATCGTTTCTATAGACAACTTAACACTTTCATGGGGTGAACAGAAAAATTTCAAATTTTTTGTTATTTTTATATAATAAATGGAAAATTTCTTCTCCTGTAGCAATGCGGCTACTGGTTGGAATTGAACCAAATTGTGTGTGTAGGCTTAAATTAGGCAACCTAACAATTTTATCAAGTTGCCAGTACGATTTGAGAAGAAAAGTCATTTTTGAAGACCCCTAATGGACATGATCATGTTTGTGTTTCAGAGCATGAGAGTTAGCACAGCGACATTGAGCAACTCGCTCCGACAGACGTCGACCACTGCTTCTGTGGACAAGTCCCACGCTTGGTAATGATTTTTTGGCAGTTCTACATGGTACACATTCGATGCCGTTTATGCTGCGACACATATTGTCTTAACCTTACCGCCTCTGGCTCCAATCCGACTTTGAAATTCTGTTACACAAGAAACGGCTATTTGATAGCTTGTCCCTTGATGGCTTTTGTGAGTGCTATTGAATGTCATCATTTTGGTACACATATTGTCTTAACCTTGCCGCCTCTGGCTCCAATCCGACTTTGAAATTACTGTTACACAAGAAACGGCCAGTTGATAACTTGTCCCTTGATGGCTTTTGTGAGTGCTATTGAATGTCATCATTTTCAGCAGCGATCGTGTCGACACGATGGGAAATCTATCAGGAATGCCACTTGCGTTACAGAAAGACAGTGTTTCGCATCCATACTTCACAACACATATGGCATCATCTGCGTTTGCTGCCAGCGCAGCGCAGCCAGCTAGATCATTGCCTGGTAGGAAAAAAACTTTGTTATCACATTCCTGATCGTGCCAACATTACTTGGTTTATCTTGGTTTGCTAATTTCCAGCATTTTAAAGTTACTCTCTAATCTCTCTGATGCAGTGTTGTTTGTTTTTATGTTTGTGACCTGGTTTCCGATTTGAAATTGCTCCCTGAACCACCTCTACATATGGTGAACTGGTTGCTACTTATTACTAAAAGAGCGTAAAAAAGTCGGCATCACCTTCACCCAGACTTGCTAACGGTCTATTTCGGTAGCCGATTACCAATAAATATAAAATTGGTCAGCAGGAAATATCCTTTAGTGGCCGGATCGACTAAGCACATTTCAAATTTTCCGAGAATAGTTCAAGGGTTCGATTTTTTTGTTTCAAAATTCCGTATACTGACTATCAGCGGAATAGCTGGTAGGGCAAGATCTGCTCCCATCTCAATTTAGAATTGACTTGCTTTATCGTTCGTGTCTTGGTAAGATGTTTTGCATTATTTTCGACCCAGGCGTACAGAGCAGTGCTTCGGATACTTCCATCGTGAGCATTCCAACATGCAGGTATGCGGTTGTTGATTGGTTGACGCAAAATTTGCAATAATCAACTTCCTATTATTACGTACAGCAGGAGCAGAACGCAAGACGAGCCCAATCCGCAGACGGTGCAGAGCAGTTATGAGGCCGAAATCAACCTTCCCGTCAGCACATTGTAAGTGACCTGTATGTAAAAAAATGTGACGCTTCAACCGTACATGCTTTCATAGGATCACCCCTAAACGCGATGAGCAATCCGACAACTCTGTAGATGATGAACGAAAGAATTGCCTACAACATTACATAAAGATGGTAAGTGAACTTTTTCCGAGTATCAGTCGATGATTTTACCCCATCTTTTGTGGCTACACTGTTCGAATAAAAGTGGGAGTAGGCTAAACTAGCCAACTCTGAGAACGTAGCATCTTCATCGACAGAATCGTAACGTAGAAAATGATTACGATTTCCTGTCGGGCAAGATGCGAGTACTACTTTCCAAGAATCTCCCTTTTCAGTTGCTGGACCGTTCACCTGGGGAACCGCTCGACATCCCTCAACCTTCCGCAGCGCCAATCCAGCCTTCGACCCCAACCTCGATGTCAGACTTGTCTCCAATATACAACCCATCAACGGCTATCACCAACAAGGAAAATCATAACGCCGACCCTACTTTACCGAAGCACGCGACCTCGGAGATTGCTCTCGGAGTCATAGATTTCTTGAACCAGCAGCTTAACAGTGAGATGATATAACATATCTGTACTGAATGTAATATCCTAGTGTATATTGTCACATTATATGTCTACCCAAGCACGAATTGAGGTTTATGTAATTTCAATAGGGATTAACGTGATGAATGGTACTGATGGTCTTCCGCAAGAACTCAAAATTGTGACTTTGTCTTTCACAGAGCAACACTCATGTCATCCTTTGCATGCAACCGGTTTCAACTCTTCATGTTAACCAAGATTAAAATCCTGACTCTCATGATTATGTTGTTGAAAAACGGATCATAGCAACCAAAACTCTCCTGATCAAAGGAGGTCATGCTTGCGATAAAGAACACCATTACTTCAATTCCACTACTTTTCGAATTAGGGACATTTTGAATCATCCCACTGCTCTTAGTTCAATGGGCTCATCTTTTACAAGACACTCATCACTAATAAGATACCAACCTAGAAACGTCACAATTAATTTCGATTTTCGGTGGTATTATTGTGTCATGACCTTGATATAAAAACGCTTGGCAATTCTATGGACTGGACACCTTGAAACTAGTCCGCGAAACCCTAACGTTGAGAACCCCTGATTTAGAGTAGAACGAGAATTTACAATGTCAGTCCTAATATCAAGAAGAGCGCTTGGAATGACGTTCTTATATTGGCAAAAATGCCGCTTCAGCTCATCCAGTACCTGCTTTTTTGATGGTGCGGCGGAATGAAAACTTGAGTTAACTGGAATTTGAGACCAGCGAATTCGGCAAAAGTGGAGAGTCAATTTTATTTTTTCTTGTGTCTTTAGCCCAGCCCTCGCCTGACGTGATCCCTGTCGAAAAACCCGCTCCATACGCAACGTCAAATGGAAGTAAATCTGCGCCTTCCGGTCAGACTTCAAGGTATCATTCTGTCATCGATTCTGTTACGGCAAGACGCCAGCAACTGATATTGTAGGAACAGAGCCAGCGCGTTTAGCCACGTGAAAATTGGCGACGAGAGACAGACAAAGAAGCCCAACGTCAGACCACAGGGCTGGAAGAAGTCTCCAAAAAAGCACGATCCGCGGCTGTCAGCCAGAGACACGGAAGGAAATCAAGCGACTGTCAATCAGCAGGTATAATGAACATGTGTACAAACGGATTTGGACGTTTGCCGAGTCAGAATTCTGCACGATAAATAGTTTGGTTCATTGGAAATTGTGATCGTCAGTTCAGAAGAACCAGTACTTGGTTTGCACTGCGACAATACATGGTATAATGTTCCTGGGAGTAGAAGTATAGCTAATCAAAGTATTATAGGTTTAGCTGGCTGACTACTTAACCTGGAATCCTGTATCCTGGTGAGATCTTCTTAAGACGCAGATATACGAAAGACATACGAATATATTTCAGACGTTGTTACAAGTACCTTTAGCAAATGAGTCTACTGACTCTCTCGAATCAGTAGTTTTATACTAGAGGCAAATTACTCAAGAACAGGATTTCTCTCGGTTACGAGATATACACATTTCATGGTTGGGGGATCTCCTATACAGTCCCTCTTCATTGAAAGGGAAACCTAATTAGTTAAATTAAGTGGAAAAGCCAATTACACAACCATGAAATCACAACATCAATTTAAGATGTGGAGTCAAATAAAAATACGGAAAGGGTCTAATAGATCAGGGATCTCCACCGTCCCTAATAGAAGGCACTTGAATAGGCAGATGAAAGTGTCTAGGCAATTATTTAACGACCCTTGTAGTGACTACACAAAGTTACACGGAATATCTAAACAATTACAAGGAATTGAGCCTAAATTTTGATTAAACAAATTCATAATGTCAGAACGAAGTTTTCTACAGCTTTTCTAATGTACAAGTTAGCTAACGAAAACACAACACAAATTTTTAGCCTCCAATCATACCAGGCAATTGTAGCCTAACAAAATACGAGACCAACACAATATCGAAACAATAGCAAAGGCATTAGGCCTATATTCTTTTTGTTTACTTAAGTGGCGTTGCACTCTTGCACTAGTAAGGTTTTTATTACTGGTTTTCTAATATACAAGTCAACCCAAATGAAAATATACAGCACAACACCTAACACTAACACACAAGAAAAATCACACAAAATGAACATAATTTCTAGCCAAAAATTGCTAGAAAAAAACAATATTTCCCATCGGTGGCTAAAAAAAAATTGATAATGACATAACTGCCCACCAATGGAGGATATCTAACTTCAGACACCAGTCCTGGCCACCAATATGTACAAGCGTGGCTGTTCTAAAAATACGGTACTTATACTTCGATCAGTATAGTACGATTGAGTAAAATCGACGTTTACTTCAATCTCGCGGTGCACATCTGCTACTCAATAGCTGAGGGACATAACTGCCTGCTGTAGCATATCCAAGGCAGGTTTCAAATGGGGTCTGGCTCTTTTTCGGTGTGGAAAACTGCGTAACATATATTTGGATTCCCGGCTGGTCTGGCGTGAACAGACTTCAGGGGATTGGGCTCTCTCAGTACCATAACTGCATATTTCGCATGGCTAGACATTTTGTTGTCGACGCTGGTTGGGTCGATTGATGTAGAGAGCGGTATTACGTCGGTAATCGGCTGTGGACATTTGGTCAACAGTTAGCATCCTGTTGCCGCAGTTGGTAGTGGACTGTCGGTGTCAACCGTTTTCCCGATTTCTCGTTTCGTTGAGAATCGGTACAGTTGATTTCGTAACACGAAATAATGCTAGAGTTGTTCCCCAAGTCGATCGAAAACGTTCGATGTCCCTTTGACTATGAGAGCTTGATGCACCGGCAGCGAAGGCGAGGTCGGAACGTGCATGCCCGCAAATCTGAAACAGCACACGACAGCCAGCATCACTTTGAAAAGGACTTAACAACTAGGCTGCTTAGCACAAATACGACACAGGAGAACAAGTAACAATAAAATGAAATGAAATAAATGTCTCCAAAGCCTTGTAACTACAAGCTATATGGAGGGTAACTACTTAATGTGACGTAAGGGAAGGGTTATTTCAATGAAATGAACAGAGGCTGCACCTAACAGCATTTAAGGTAGTAAAGGTGTAATAACGGTTGGCAACATGAGAAGCAGACAACTCACGCAAGTTCTGAATTATAACATGCGATGAGATACGTGTGATAAAGTGCTATCATAATCCTTCCAAGCGAAGGATCCAAATTACTGAACACATCTAATAACGTCTCGGTAAGGTAAGGGACTCAACTAACAATACTATCATGTAATGAGAAGTTAATAGAGTTCGGACGCGTTCTGCGAAGTAAGATCCTATATCTACAATTATTGAACCAAAATAAGCTGCTCCGTTATCAATCAGGTAGATAAACGTGACAAATTCTGACCAAAACGAACTAAAGGAAAAAATGTCCTAGTTACGATAACAGTCAGATGAACACATGTCGGAACACAATTTGAGGGTCAAAAAATCGTATACATTATCTGAATCATGTGCAATCAATGTACACAGAAACCCTATGTCCACTGGAGACTAAGACCAATCCAGTGAAGTATGAAACATAATATAGCGCGTTATACTGGCCAACTACTCTGAAGCTACCCAATCGAACGAACTGCGCGCTCTAGGCTACCTCAAAATTAAAAGCAATTTAACCGAATTATGATAATTCGCACTAAGGCTAGATCAAGCCAAGCATGATGCATGATCAAAAATCAAAACCACTTCCCGTATTAAGGCGCGCAAACGAGTACGCTTCTAGAAGTAGTGAACAATGGAAGGCGTGTAATTCCAAATTACAACGTCCTGAGTCTGCGATAAGCGCTGTATCGCTGAGAAATTTGAACGGCAATACCAATGTAATAAGTTTGCCTACAATGTCAAAATTCAGCTCGAACAATTTACCTTGTCAAGCCTGTAAGAGGATCTGAGACAATTCGGCATTAAAAACGAGCACGTTTAATTTTGAATTAACTGTGCAAGCTGAAATCTCGCGGAGTATATCCTGTTCACGACACGTATACGTCGTGTTCTATATCGCGGGAAACAGGAAAAGGTTTCATGTAATTCGAATTTGAGTGGAAGAAAATCATGCTCTGAAACGAAAATTGCGGTCGTCTGGCGGCAAAAATAAGAATTTTCCCGCGGTATGGAAATTGCGACATGTATAGTAAACGTGTCTCTGACGTAGCGACGTCCACGTGGTATCGACTGTACCACGCCCATGGCTGAAATCGGTGGGATAAAATATGGCGCTTTTAAGGCCAAAAGGAAATCATGTTCACGAAACAGTCTCATGTACAATGGACCCTGTAAAACTAAATACAGAAACAAAAGCAACAAGGTTAAACTCCACAGCGGTAGAGCCAGCACACCACACCAAACGCTGGGATGCTGTATACAGATTCTACCACAACTAAAAATCCTGAATCTGCACTGATTCTGTCAAATTCTTACAAAAATCAATCCAGTGCCAAGAGCGAACATCAGAACATAATGAGCCTTCTCGCTGAAGACGTAAGCGAGCTTTTGAGTGAATTAAAAAGCTGTAATTCCTTCCGAATTCTACTGAGAGCCAATTTGAAAGCCACGAATTGCACGGTTTGCGCGCAAGTGCGCAGGTCTGCGACGTTACTCTGCTGTGCACTATCTAATATTTGAGCAGAAATTAATTGGGCCATACTAACTAGCGCGTATACTACACGCAAGCGTAATCTAGTCGAAATATTGAGTGGTGCAGCGCGCGCGTTTTTATTAAACTGCGGTTTCCCGTCAAAAATAGAATTGTCCTGAACGACGTTGGTGTCAAATTGTAAATCAACATTTAAAAGTGAACTATCCAACCAACGTTCAACGTTTGCGTGAGTATCAACTACTTCGTCACGCAAAGCGGGAATATCTACTTTATGATCCTGAATAACACTTAAATCAGACACGCGCTGTGAAGCTGAATCACGTATTACAACATGAAATATCAAATCTGAGAAGTTATCGCTGTTAGACACATCGTCATTCATTCCGTCAGTCTTACCTGGTAAAGTCCTTACGGCTTAGAATTAACGACTGTAGGTGTAGTTACTAGCCAAGGAGACATAACATGCGCACAAATATATAATAATATATAACATGCAATACACGAAATGGCTAGGGAATTATATGCTGTCGCGATAGCTTATTTCAGAAATGCAATATAAGTACGTACCGTATATTGAATAATGTCCGGAAAATTGATAGTTGGATGGCAACGTCGAAACGTCCTCGTACGCAACGTAGTAGCGTTTAAGATATCACTCAGGCGCCATGCAACAATACATGGTATAATGTTCCTGAGAGTAGAAGTATAGCTAACCAAAGTATTAAAGGTTTAGCTGGCTGACTACTTAACCTGGAATCCTGTATCCTGGTGAGATCTTCTTAAGACGCAGATATACGAAAGACATAGAGAGAGAGAGAGAGAGAGTCTTTATTTTCATCGAACCAAAATACATAACAAACGGCAGTGATGGTGGTACAGAAAATATGCGTGCACAGTATTCGGTATTAGATAGGAATGATCGATAAGACCGTGAAGGTCATCTAGTCTGATCACAACAGCATCAAACAGGTACACTTGACTCAGAACAGTCTGGCTGTGAAAAAATGTTTAGTTAGGAAAGGAAAATATAAAAAAAAATTAAACAATGGTAGCAAATGATCAATGAAACAATGTCTGGGCGAGGTAGGGCAACAGTGTTAGTGTAACGACAAGAGGTGATCAAGTAGGGCTTTTTTGAATCTGTTATAAGGCAATTCACGGATATGTGATGGTAATGCATTCCAGATGATAGGTCCCGAGTAG
>ATSW01007333.1:0-14998 GCA_000444245.1 Botryllus schlosseri
GATTTTGCTTTCTCGCATATCGTTAGGAAATATCCAGTAAGTACAGTAGATAAATAGACTCTCACATGCCCCGCTACATTTCATAGGACTACATACAAGCTGCAAAGCAAGAAGCTAACATGGCCATAACAAGATATAAAAATGAAGAGAAACAAATCTC
The DNA here is from genome assembly GCA_000444245.1 of Botryllus schlosseri. Classification (NCBI taxonomy): domain Eukaryota; kingdom Metazoa; phylum Chordata; class Ascidiacea; order Stolidobranchia; family Styelidae; genus Botryllus; species Botryllus schlosseri. Next base: position 161 of record ATSW01007333.1, read on the forward strand.
CGACTCTACAGAAACCTTTTCCCCACAATGGCGTAAGACGTAATTTTCATTATTTTACAATAACAGAAGAAAAATTTCATGGTGTAGGCGTAATAGAGGCCTGTTAGTTAAGCATTTGTGTGATGTTCTGATTGCCTGACAGCTACAAAGTTTTATTCAGATGATTCAATGAGATTTTGTCTCTACCAAGGCTCCTTTTAAATGTCTTGGATTACAATGTAACAATGAAGCACGAATTACTGTCTACTTTACGAAAGTCTGCATGTAAGAAGTAGTTTGCCTTTAACACTGTTAATCAGAAGTGAAAGTAGTCTAAAATCATAACCACCTAGTAAGTAGTACAAGTAGGTCAAGATCTACTTGAGTACTCTCAAAAAGTCGAATAACTTTGCTACTAACCACCTCTGGTACTTCACAATTTTATTGCATATTGAGTATAACATATTGGTATCTAAGGCTGAGAAAGAACGAAATCAGAACCTTAAGGCTAACTAGTTGTAGTTCTAAGTAAGCACAGTAGGAAATGGGAAAGTCATTCACTTCCAAAACAATCCCTACAAGATGAAATGACTGTCGGTACCGGGAAATTAAACGATGTTTCGCCATTTTCAATTTCAATCACACCTGATATCTTGCTTAAAAACGTCTTGAATATCTGAGTGCCGTTCGAGGTCAAATCCACCTCGGGATGAAATTGCACTCCGTACAGATGCTTGCTTTCGTTGGCTATGCCGGCGACGAGATTTCCAGACCTTGCGATCACTCGGAAGTCGTCCGCAACTTTATCGATTGTGTCACCGTGAGTTAGCAACACCTCCTGGAAATAAACATAAATTCAAGTCAGTGGTTTGAACTTTTTTTTGGTGTCGGGCCGCATTTCAAACTTCAGAGTAGGCTACATGGTAAGACGCATCAAAATCGTTCAAAAATAACTTTTTGCTTCAAACTTTACTGGCCAGTCTATAAAATTGTTGGTTAGTTAAAAGAAACACTGTGCGCAAACTTAGGCTCAATTCCAACTACAATTTTTAATTTTTCAAATAAATCGAGAATTCCCAACTCAACTAGATTCCCGGTTTTCACCAGCAGCCTCGAGTGGCTTAGACATAACTGTAACTAATTTTAGCATTGATACACAGAAATTGATGGGAACTAATAGAAACAAACATCATCTGTGTGTTATATTTTTGTGGTTTATAGGGTCAATGAGAACCTCAGTTGGGAATCACTGAATTAGGTCAAAACCAAACAAAGTGAGTGCTGGGAGAAGTGCAGGCAACGACTTAGCAAACTTCTTAACACTGATTGCCCTAATTACAAGGTCGGACTAGGTCATATCCTCAACAGTGTCAATACAGTAAGAATAAAACGAAAGGAAATGAGATGCATAAGAAACAAGATGTCATAAATTTACAGGATATAGTATTTTTAATGCTAATTGATATCATTTCCCAAAATTGTGAAGCTAATTCCAAATTTTCAGCACTCGGCATATTGAGATTTGGCATATCTAGCACCTGGTATGTGAGTGATTCGCTCTTCCATTCTCAATCGAGTATTAGGTTTCGAGTCAAGAATCACATATTATGATGTCATAACATTATGAAGGATGTGGAAAGTTGAAATGCATACTTTTTTGCTACCACAAAAAATATATAGCGAGTTTTATATCACATTAAAGATAAGTTCGTTTTTTCGAAAATGCCTATTTCAGTGCACAATGCTGTCATTTCCCCGAAGGCGAGTAGCATTGTAATAGCCTGCATGCTCCGCATGCTGTGATATGACCAATCGAGGTTCCAAGGGTTCCACAGTTAATTATAGTATGGAAACTAAAATTTTTGTTCATGAATTAGCTCTTAGTGGCAAGGAGCACATAACTTGAGTTAACTAATAATAATTATCTCTCACCACTCAACTAGAATCATTAGAATTAATACTCTCAAACTCAGATTAGAGCATTTGAATCTTTCCGTCCTGCCCTGCTCGGCATAGTGCAAACATAGATCAGGCATGTTTTGTGTCTAGACCAGTGGTTCTCAACCGCCGGTCCGCGGACCGGTGCCGGTCCGCGACGACCTTCCTGCCGGTCCGTCAGGTATATTACAATTTTATACCTTGATTTCAATATGCAATGTTGAAGGCGACAAGTACAGAACAGACACGAGCTGACTCATCGCTAAGCAGCGCAGTTTGCATTCGTTGTCGATTCATTCATTTTGTGCATAACCGTAACTGGAGCACCCCAAACCCGCCTAATTGGAGAGGGGCCGAGCTTGAAAAGGGCCAAAAATTATTTTGCAAATGAACATAAATCATAGCGTAATTTTTTGAAAGTTTTTCCTACATTTTTCAATTTCTTTTCGCACTTTGCGCGATTTAGCGTCACTAAATGCCTTGCTTATAGGTGTCCTTTTTCCGAGAAATACGCATGATTTATACAAATAGGCATTTCGGCGTCAGCCATTACCGCACCACGACGTACCAACACACAATGAAGTTCAGGCTAACATAGGACTCCGAAAGTTGTGCCAGAAATTCGGATGCGAGAATACTGATTCAGTCATGAATGATCGAAAATTTTCGCTATTGGCGCTATTAAGCTACATAAAAACTCTCTGCTTACACTGAGTAGAATGAACGTGCTCACTATAGTGCAGGTGAAAACATCCATCCAACTGTAGGGTCTGGGGGAGAAGCCCGCGGAAGTTTGGCTTATCGCCCTGTGGGGGCCAAGACCAGCGTTTTTTTGGGTGAGCTGACGAAGTAATTTTTCGGTCCGAGTTTTCGCATGGCCGGTAGCTGCTGTAATGTGTTGTCTTGCGGCACGCATTGTATTCGTAGTTGCCAGAGTCGCCTGCGTCTGGTTGCTGTGGGCAATGAGCAAGGTAGCACGACAAGGTGCTTGGTTCTACTCCAAAACGCTTCTTCTCTCGATATTATCAAAGAGGAGAATAATATTCGTCTTGGCATCGTCGGTTAAACCCACGGCCTTCTGCGCGAAAGACTAAACGACTCTCGACGGTAGCACATATATCTGGACAAGGCAATTTTACCTCCACTCAGCAGACTGACTCACTACCATAAAATCGCATGAATGCCATCATGAACATAATTGACTATGATCAAAACCCTCTAAATGTCACACTAGCACCATACAATTGCAAATAACGGTTGCATACTTTGCATTTTGGCTTCATTTCGATTTTAGAAGGTAACCGGTCCGCCAGACATTTTTTTGAAATTTTACCGGTCCGCGAGGCGAAAAAGGTTGAGAACCACTGGTCTAGACAAGTGGTCTCTCTCCAAGTGTCACCATGTCGCATTCAGAATATTTCCACATTCGCATATTTGAAAGGAAATATAATTATATACCGGTGTTATTTTCTTTCATATGGTTTGTCTGATACAGATCAAGGAAATATTTGTCGGATGATTCAATAGGGCAGGGTTTCTCAAACTGGGGGCCATGAGCTCTTTTCAGGAAGTCACGAAAAAAATAGTATTTCTTTAAATTTTCATCTCTACAACTACTTCGTAATAACTGTACAAACCATACTTTCCAATTAAAATGATGTTACTTTTTTTTCAAGGATTGAAAACACAATATTATTGAGTCATAGAATTATTAAATTTTGAAAGGGGGCCACGATGTAAAAAAGATTTAGAGTCTTCGCAACAGAATGTCATTCAAATTTCAATCCGCAATATCCCGTAACTCACTTGATTGACAGACATTCCATAAAACAACGAGCAGGAGGGATCTATTTGAATCTCAAATTGACCATCTTCACGCGTCGGCTTTTTTTCAACCGTACCACCATGCGCGTCATTTAGAATATGCAGCCCGTAGCATATTCCCAGCACGGGAATGCCCAGAGAAAATATTTGATTATCGGCCTTCAGTGGTTCGCTGTCTTTCACCTGAATGATGGAAGTGATGAATCATTGGTTATCATTATAAAAATCACGGCCGGAATAAATTATTTTCAAGGACTCTAGGAGGTACAGAACTTCAGTATAAAATGGAATAATGAATTCATATTGAAATAAACCCAAATATTTTTAGCTGATACTCGCCAAGGGTAGGCCTAATCGCCAGCAACTATAGTAGAGCATTCAAAAGAATTTTTTACGTTAACAGTCGTATGAGCAACCATTGATGTAGAAAGTTTTTTTCAGTTCTCTACTTGTTGTTGATGATTAGGCTTATGCCTGATGAGCATCAGTCAAAAATATTCGGGTTTATTTCATTATGAATCTATAATTAAATCATTTTCTCAATGAAACCAAACTTATCGCTCAAAAAGTGCTACTAGGTTAAGATTTTACTTGTATTTAATATGCTAATGACAATCAGTGAATTTTATCACCAATTGAGGGCTTCAAAATATGTAAAATGTATGAAATAAACGGGTACAGTAATATAGGCCTATACGTACTCAGTAATGAAGGGAGTCTTTAGTTTGTGAATAAAATGAACAGGTGTGGGATTTGACACATATTGAATGGACACGTAAATCAATCTATAAGAATTCAGTTGACTGACTATATAAAATGAATGACTAGCAGCAAACACATTGTGCATTCTATATATTAAGAATTCACACTGCTTTAGTAACACCAGGAAGGTAACTTACACAATCAGACAAGGAAGTTTTTATGAATGGTTCAACTTCACGAACTCAAAATAGAAACCGGTACAGGTATTTTGTGTGGGTTTAGAAAATCAGGTACACATTATGTCACACAATACACAAAAATGTAACTCACCGATGACGGGCTTCCTGATATAACGATGGCTTTATATCCGGCTTCTAGTATAGCCGCTGCAGGCGTGTCTAGCGGTCTAATGTCAGAACACACGCACAATTCTCGTAATCGGCGATCAATTACTTTACCATACTGGGACCCCGCGTCTAGAATCACTACTTTTTCGGGAACCATTTTGTAATTTTTTTTACTGGTAATGATCTGGTGAAAGAGATTTTCAATACAATATAATACAGTAAAGCAAGTCACAACATTTCATGAGATCCCACGTAGAATTACAGCGTCAGGATACGGTACCGGTACAAGACGTATTGGGAGTCATGGGAGCATTTTGCTAGCAATCCGTATTACCGCCAGAGCGATGCATGACCTGACCATTGACCAATGAGCACGCCACCACTGGCGCTTTTCGATCCCACAAGTAAATAGGTGTTCTGGCGAATCACTACTGTACACTGTGTGCATCATTATATTATGTCGGTTTGAAATTCTCAGAATAATGTGAGAATCGGCGACGATTGGATTATAGATTACTAACCTACGGAGGTTAGAAATATATAGTCCAGCGGTTCTCAACCTGGGGGCGCGAACAAGCGGTCAACCGAAGTTTTTTTTCGCGCTCTGCGCGATTACCTCCAATTCACGCGCGTTTCTCAATATATACACCGAATTTCATATATTTTAATTCTTTCATCAACAGTCATAACCTTCCATGCCATCAAACAATCTGTTGGGGTTGCTAGCATCCCGGTTGGATTTTGTGATATGACGATAAGGGGGGCGCGAAATTTTTCACTGGGGCGTGTCCAAAAAAAAGTTGAGAACCGCTAATATAGTCAGATTCCCAATTTTCGGAATCCAAATGAATCCGACACCGACTATCAATTCGAAATCCCGTGTCCAATAACCTGCGGCTGGTGAATTTCCAAACTCCGGAATAATCCTGCTAAAATCAGGCCAATATTCATGTTTCAGAAGAAAAACATGCTAAATTCCGACTTTCCAAGCAAATTCATAATTCTGATCCAATCCGGTCTCCTTAAAAATCGATGATTGATATTGATTCTCCGATTCATGAATCGAATTTTGGCCATCTCTGGTAAGAATCAGTGACTCAAGTCATGAGCATCATCCGGATTCGGAGATTATTCAAACTGGATTTTGCACACTTTTCTGGCAGTCGGACAGGATACGGATTCTAATTCAGAATGTTTCGAATATTTGTCACTTTTGTTTCGGATATATCCGGATAATTGTAAACAGATGTGAGTTTCCATTAAAAACCAGAAGAAAAAAATCATCAACTAGATAACTAAACAAGGACAGCGGATCATTGTTATAGGGATGGTAGCACTCTAAAGTTGTTCTATTGCGTTTCCAACAAAATGAAGATCAACTCCTAACCATAGACTTAGCAAAGGCTACGCCCTAACTATATCTCAGGATTCTCAGCTCAGCTGACGATTCATATTATTCAATGTAGATTTTCAGGATTCTCGGATGTCATTATTGGATACCTTTGGAGCTCGTTCGGATTCGGATTGCTTGATACTTAAGACAGAGATGAGCATGGATAGGATTAGGATTTGAAAAACGGATTTGCGAGATTTTGTCGGATTTGGATCAGATTAGAGATTTTTCATGAACGGATTAGGATTTGGATTGGATTTAGCGATTTTCTGGGAAATTGATGTGTCATGTGGCGAATGGCGACAAACTTTATTCAGATCAGTTATTAATGTAGCCTACTTATGGTACACTACACTAAGGTACACTCGGTGCCAATGAACATTAGAGGTGCAGCCAAAGGTGGTCAAAGTAGTCAAGAAAGCTACTCAAGTAAAAGTAGAAGTAGCGACGAAAGAATCTACTCAAGTAGCCTATGAGTAGAAGTACTTCTTACATAAGCAACCTAAAACTACTTGAAGTAGAAGTAGAACTGACCGAATTTAAATCTACTCAAGTAAGTAAGTAAGTAGTTGTGAAAACGATCGTAATTCGTTCGCATAAGACTGTTGAAAGCTGAAAATGGAGTTATGCAAAAGGTGTATGAGAGCTTGATTCATATTGATGCATCCCAGGAGGTGTTAATTTTTGATAGAATAAGCAGTCGTCCCCATCATGGTATGTAAATGATAGTATTGATATTGAAATGCGATACTAATCCTTTGTTTACTCGAACACCCCTATTTAGAGAATATCATGGCCTGGCGCCGTCCCCCATATTATAAGACCCCTAGTTCAGTCGAAGAGCAATACGGAGAAGCTGTGTCGGATGCGGCTTTACATGTCGCGCGATTAGTAGGCCTATACGTAATTTAAAATATGGCAGATCGTAAAAATGTCATATAGTGTATAGCTTTATTTTCGGAAGATATAAGGCATTACTACACTTGCTTTTATACTTCAACATGTATGGTCTGCAGACAAAAGAACTGAAACTATAATTAGAACTCAACGTATAATACTCGTAATTGACAGAAAAATACAAATACTACTTCTAAAAAGTGGAAAATATATTTCCAGGGTTGTAACCAAGTCACAAAGCTCCGAGTTACAAGTCAATCTCACTTTCATGATTTTGACTCGAGTCAAGTCGAGTCATGTTCAATTCACCACCGAGTCAAGTCCGAGTCCAAGTCATCGAACAGAGGTTCGAGTCCGAGTCATGGTATTATGACTCGAGTCCGAGTCCAAATCATTGTGTCGACTGCTCAGTTTCCAGTTAAAGCCCTGTTAAACCCACTTATATAACTCTGTTTGATGATATCGAATGGTTCGCATTTATAATATATATATTTTCCTCACCTTTAACAATTTCTGGTCGCATTTTCAAGTACAAGTACCAATATACGATATTCTAAATAGGCTGGTTGCTTTACTGTTCTTCGAAATGACAATGAAATGTCGGTCTTGACCGTCTGAGTCTCGAGTCATATGACTTGGTTCGAGTCATGGGCAATGACTCGAGTCCAAGTCGAGTCAATACAAAGATTGACTCGAGTCGAGTCGAGTCATTTCCGTATTTTGAGAAAATGACTCAAGTCAAGTCGAGTCATCAGAAAATCGTGTCGAGTCATCGAGTCATCGAGTCATCGAGTCATGACTCGAGTCATTACAACCCTGTATATTTCATATCTTTTGTCAAGAAAGTTTCAACGGTGGTCTGCTAAAACAGGTCTAACGTTTAAAAAAGTCCACTTTTCCAGATTAGGGCACGTCATGGGCTGTTAGGTATAATAGGTAATATCTAGATTGCAAAACGGTAGTTTCAAACGTTATGGGGGGCCATACTTACTGTGATGAAATATTTGATATAGGTGACAATGCTGTGTGAACGGAACCACGCAACCCGGTATCTAAATTATATTCAGCGATACTTTCGTTAAAACATATTTGGCACACCATATCTAGTGGGCGCGAAGCGCAACGAAAATTCTGGGCATTACATGATTTTTATGAAAATTAAATGTTTGTACTACGTGAAAACAGCCCCGAAATTCCTTAGGCTATCCTTCTTATTGGGGGATTAAACTACTTCTACTTGACAAACTGAAAATAGCGAAAAGTAAGTAAGTATAGTTCACAAAATATTTCAAAGTAAAAGTAAAGAAGTAGCGAAAAAAAGATCTACTTGAGTAAGTAATAGAAGTAGAGGAAAACTACTTGAGTACTTCGAAAAAGCAGAAGTACTTCGTTACTGACCATCTCTGGGTGCAGCCCTATGCCAAGTTATCTTAAATCAAGAAACTTGTTATTTGCGAAAGAAAGTTTTTCAATTCCTCCCTTGCCTACATTAGCATTTTTTTTTAAATTTCATGTTAGAATCGGATTAGGATTGGAGATGGATTTGAAAATACAAAAATTATGGATTAGGCCTTGAGGCTTTGTATTTGGATTGGATTGGGACATAGAAATTCCAAATCCGCTCATCGCTGACTTAGGATGGTGAGCGTGAGAATCACTGGCCAGGCTATGGGAGAGAGAGAGAGAGAGGAGATATTCATTGATTCGTCCAAGTGAAAAGGTAAATCACACGACGGATGAAAACAATTACAAAAAACTTAACGGTGTTGGACATGGTCCTATCAATATGATTCCGAGTAGTAGTGGGGGCATGGATAATTTACGGACTGCATAATAATCTGCCAGATTTCTTTTTATTTGTGGCCGGAGTCGGATCAGGATACGCACTGTTTATGACACGGGAGGAGAGGGAGCAGTGCGCAGGCTTTACCCAGATCCTGAGTCGACATCGGAAGGATTTTTTATTCTTAGCCTAAACCGGATTCATACTTTCCCTGATACGACCGTAGTCAGATTTGACCCGGATTCCATTTTGAAGAAACAGGATCGGAGTCGGACCAGGGAATTTTTCTATCCGACCCGCAGTATTGGGTAGGGTAAACAACTGGTCTGATCACCCCAATAATCAGACATAGCGTAGTGGTGGCGATAGAGGTTCCTACAAATCTGGCGGATCCGGTTCGATTTCGTTGGAGGTTTATTTGGGCTCCTCTTTCACCGCCGTTGCCGTTCTTGCGGCGACAAAAAAGACCAGAAAAAGACCCGACGAAAGAAAAGCACTCACATGGAATGGAAAGAACTAGTAGAAAGGGTTGCGGCTTCAAAAAGATCAACATCGAAAAGAACTATGACATCGGGCACTCTAGGCCGAGGTGGACGTTAGATTAAAAGGATCACTATTGATGCGAGTCGTTCGACATTCTCCTATCTGTTCATGACATCGCATTGTGTCTTATCGCATTGTACATTGCGTATGCCTCAAGGATTATTGTGATCATTTTATCATAGCCTTTATTGGACCTACATGTAAAAATTTGAAATCTTATATGGATATTAGGTTATGGCTGGTTTGGATAAATATCGTAATTCAACTCAGCATAATACAGGCAATGAAAACACAGGGTGGAATAAGGGGACAGTAAAAGGAGAAGAAGTGACGGAAAAAATATTTAGTAGTAGCGACATTCAAATGTTGGTATAACAGGGTTATCATATTTTGAAATCCGAAAAGACGACACTTTACTGGTTACAAAAGATGTATTAGAGGGTGAGAAAACGGGTGATTTAAAAATAAATTATGAGAAATCTTATTGGGCTGATTTGTCCAACTCGACTCTCTAAATACCACTGAGCTATATAAAGACCCGTTGCCACGTAAAATCGGTTGGCGTTGAAATCAATCCTTTTTTTTAATCAACCTTGCCGTCACTGCCGTCGAAATTCAGATTTAGCGTTATTTGTGGCATCCTCAAAGCTATAAAGGAGGACGTATGGTAATCCTAGATATTGAATATAAAGTAGATAGTGTTAAAAAGCGTAGAATGCACTATACCAGTGGTTTCCAACGTTGGCGATATCGCCCCCCAGTGAGCGATTTTGAAAAATGCACGTATACGACTTATTTTGCATATTACGCGAAAGTTGACTAAAAAAACGGTCAAATCAACGTAAAGTGGACGCGGAAACCGGTTTTCCGAGCAGCTACACTGAAAAATGACCTTTGGTTTTTGGTGAATTCACTTTAGCGATCATAGTTTGGTGGATAAATTTCGCGTTTGTATGCGCGTTTTTCGATCGGATCCGTAAATATGGTTGGGCGAGTATTTGGGCGAGAATTTGTGTCGAGCTTGATAAGGGGGCGATGAGTCGAAAAAGGTTAGGAACCACTGCACTATACTAATAAAACAATAGGTCGCTTACTTTTCCGTCACAAATAAAGATGATCGGATTCTCAAATTTAGGAATCCGAATCCACCTGGCTCCGGCTGGCCAAAATAAAAAACCACTGGTAAATTTCAAATTCAGCGTCCCGAAATATCGAGCTAAAATCATTTACTATTTTTTATGTTTCAGTGAAAAAATCCGGCTCAGGATCGGGATGACCTATGGAATCTGGACTCACAAATGGGTCTCCGTTCAATTTATTCAAATGGGCGGTTAAATAATACCCTGCGGTCGGGAACAGATTTAATAATTGCATCACAATAGTGTGATATTTTTACGATTACAGTGGTTATTTAAACCAGACCGATATTCTTTATTATGATTCCATGGCTGTCCAATCGTAGCACGACCTACATCTCAGCTTATAAGCTTGAGTTACCATATTTTGGAATCGGGAAAGGAGGACACTTTTTCAAAATTTTACTGGAGTGAAATCCGGAAAAAATGGTTAAATTTTCCACGATATTGTGGTTGGTTGAGTGAAAAAAGAGGTCGTCACTTTCGTTCTAATCACGAATTCCCTATTTCGTGTCATTTATGCCCATTTTCACTCGAATCTATCCACCATCTTAGCTCTAAAAGCTGTAAATGAGGACGAATTGCCAAAATGGAGGACATTTAGGCGTCCTCGGAGGACATTTTCAAAAACCTGAAAAAGGAGGACGTGTGGTAACCCTGTTATAAGTGGATCAGACCGCGAGGAGGAGCCTAGATAAACCTTCAACACTTTGGAAGGGATTTTAGAGTCGACCTCGGTCGGACTCGAACCCGCAACACGCGTGGTGTAGTTAGTTGAAATTCATGGAATGTTAATGATGCATGGATGGATATTAATTCATGGAATGTTAGCCGGGCGTCTACAAGATAGAACCTACTAAATATCGCAGCATTCCAGCATGAGGATTTAGCCTTCAAGACTTTATAGAATTGTATGATTTCTTATCTGTACTTTCCATCATTATAGTTGATTGATCCACGTTGATTACGCTCACTCTCCGTACATAGTGCTGTTACAGTACGTAATCCGCAATCAGTTGCTTTATAGGTGTTGGGTCTTGCGTTATCGCATTTGAACAGTTCCTACTGTGTATCTCATTTGTCGTTTGTTACAGAATAAGTTTAATAAAGCCTATCTCTGTGTCAGAACAAGAACATTTAAGATTTTGTGGAACTAGATGAGCATTTGAATTTTGATATGGAATTTTGGATTCTTCACGAAACGAATTTGAAACGAATTCAGGTCACTATTTCTGATGGATTTGAACCTGATATCAGAGCGAACGCCAGATTGAAATTGGAGTAATAGTTGAAACTAATACCTGCGACAAGACTTGAAATAGAAAATATATCCGAAACATCTCCTCATGCTGGCCAGCGACCTATGACCACTAGAGTGCGCAACCCCTAAAATGAATATGTGCTGTGCTGCGGATATGCATTTCTATTTTACCTCAAACGGTTTCAATCTCCAACACCTTGCCCTCTTCCCGAATGGTTACCTGTGGTGTATACCCCAAGGCTCAGTGCTCGAGCCGGTCCTTTACTATGTCAACGACATATTTTAATCCTCCTCATTGAGTACCACATCGTTCGCTGATGATACTCAACTCCTCTCTTACTCATCATCTACGATAAAGTTGAATGCCGTGACCAGTGATTAAATGCCCAAAGTGCATGAGTGGATGGCCTAAAATAATTTTTGCGTCAACGCCGCGAAATCTCAATTATTGGCCATAAAGTCCGAAAAAATCCTAACCGTTAACATCGCTGGTCAACCTGCCTCTAAATCGGAAATGCGATGTACCTCGTGGTTTTACTGGACTCGAACTTGTCCTAGAAGAGTCGCATCCAGCCGCAAGAAACAAAATTATCACGGAACTGTGGTCTGTTCTACAGCCTTAGAGACTATACATGCCAGTTTAGGCCATTCTAATACTCTTGAAATCATTATTCCAATCAAAGTTACAATAGTCTGTTGGGAGCTGCTTCCAGTATTAGCGCACTGAAGCAACTGCAAAAATTACAACATTAGGTCCTAGGTATCATATCCAGGGCCCCAAAAGGGCCATGATGTGCACCCGACAAATCACTACTTGAAAGTATTCTGAACATAAAAGATATGTGCACACTAGAAATTGTCAAGTTTGTGTATCATCCCGTTGCGGCCACTGTCCCGAAAATGTCAATGACTTCTTTACCTCGGCAGCAAAAGTGCATATATAGTCTACCTACTCAGATGTGGACACGGTAAGTAGGGCTGCAAAACTAACTTTTTTCCCGGATTCCAGCCATTCACTGATTAAATTGTCAGGTTACCGTAAAAAAACGCTGCACACCAGATTTGATTTAATTCTAACAAGTTTAAGACTCCGCAGATCCAATTAAAAATTTTAATTTATTAGGGAAAATTAAAATAAAAATTCGATTTTTTTTCTGTCAACCCCATGAAATTGTTTAGCTGTCTTCAAAGACGATGCAAAAGATATTTGACTCAATTCCAACTAGTAAAAGCGGAGTTATTTGAGTTTTTCGTTGATAATTCTGGCATTAGTATGTCCATGTCAGTATTATCATTTGCATCCCATGATGCGGACGAATGCAATTTCTGTCGAAAAATGTATACCTCTCTTGGATTCATCAATATGAATCAAGCTCTCTACACCTTCCAGATAGCTCAATTTGCAGCTTTTGACAGTCCATGCGAACATCAGTCAATTCTACTTCAAGTAGTTTAGGTTGCTTTTAAAAGTATTACTTTTACACGTACTTGAGTATATTTTTTGCTTCACTACTTCTACTTGAGTAGCTTTCTTGACTACTTTGACCAACTCTAAGTAGGCCTACAACACGCGCGTCCACGTCGTCCAACTACCGTATGCTCGACGGAAAATATCATCGCTCTATCAAATATACCGGCCCTGATTTGTGACACAATATCTGGCCAGTTATCCCACAGTCTGAGCATGTCCACATTCACGTCGCAATACAAGCAATTTGTACCAAATAAATGCTATCAGCCCTCAAGTTCACTGGACCACGACCTGACCTATCGATGCCGCCTTCCGTCACATGCCACCTCATTTTGTCGCTTGTCTTTTTGTATTATCTTCTTTTACTCTTCATTCAGTGTTTGCATTTTGCCTCCTCTTTACATCGCCTAGGCCCGGGTGAGTGCCTGATTTCAAGACTACTCCAAGTCGTTTCTACACCTTTATATATTTTCATTGCATCACAGTCTTGTGGTGTTTTGAAATGATGAAGATTCTTAATAAACTGAAGTAAACTGAACTGAACTAAGATCTCGCCTGGAATATCTAGATATCTAAATATCTAAATATCTGGTTTAGACAACTCGACATGTAAAATGCTTGCGAGTCACACAAAAATTTGGAAATGATAATAAAAAGGCAGAAATTTTCATCCAAAACCGGTACCGGTGTAGGTGAGACTTATCCGCCAACACAAGCTGAGAGTAAAATAAGTCTGTGCACTTGATAGTAAATCGTACGAAACGCGACAATTCAATTTTAGAAATATTCGACGAATATTTTCAAAAGTTTTCATGTGTACCAAATACAGTATCATGCGTATTATACCATAATCATCGAACCCAAGTATAGTATATATGACACAAATTACCGGTACCGGTACCGGTAGGTAATTAAAACGGTGTCGTCGATTCCATGCGATACAGGATCCTGCAATATCGTAACGTTTGTTATTATAGAATCGTATCATGATATAGAGAAAGACATCGAAAATTTGACTTACCTACGATGAATCTTTCCGCCATTAAAATAGTCGTGGAATCGCTCGTATACGTTAAAAACTGAAACGAATTATGAAGTCATGTCGTGAGACGGACACTGTTCAGAATTGACTCTTCTTTGTGAACCGCACAGTTCTTTTTCGCGAGTCGCAGTCGCGGCGTTCTAGACTACAAAGCGAAATGCCGGTAACATAATTCTAGTCTGATTTGTGAAAAGTTTTCATGGTCTCATTTTAATTCTAATCTAATATCATGGTTTTTCTGAAAATACTACAGGAGAACTGCATCGTAGGCCTGCTAAACGAGCGAAGCTTGGTGCGCAGATGTTTCCCATTCTCATGCTTACGAGAATTGATTCTGATTATAGTTCTAGTTCCTTCTAATTCGGAATTGGAATCAGTAATTCTAATTATAATCTCATTTCGAAAAAATGCGTGGCTATACCCCTAAATCTAACTAATTTGAAAAAGCAGAAAATTCCCCACCTGTCCAACTCCGTCCCTGGTATATAGGCAGGCCGTGTTATTTTTGGCATTTCAGGAGCC
>ATSW01007334.1:0-14761 GCA_000444245.1 Botryllus schlosseri
GAGACACTGACGCTTTTGCTTCTGTTTCACGCATAATATAATAATAGTAATGAGCCACGGGAAAAGACTAGAATCAAAAGAGATGCATTGTTACATTTGACTGTGCTTCGATGTGATTGTTTGGAACGATGTCGATTTTGAAGGGGTACTCGCGCCCTGACAAGAGTAACACTTGATAATCAATGACAGTCAACACTCGACAGCAACAGTCGCTTCCAAAAGCGGTTTGAGTAATATTCAGTAGGCCTACGAGTCACCGGCAATGAGCAATAATAACGCCTTAACTCACTTTAACTATTCCTATCTCAATTTCGAACGCCTACCGTATGAGCTCCCAATAAAGATATACAACAATGAATGCGTTGCAATTTAATATCCCCTTTAAATCCGGAAAAATGGTAAATTTTTCCAAAGTTTGTGGTCATTTTTCTGGCTCAAGTCCCGAAATACCCGTCAGAAAGTTACTTGAGCGCTGATTTCGTATATCTCAGTAGTCCAATTTCCACGTACATTTAACTGAAATTTAGACGAAAGAGGACAAATTCCCAAAAAAAGAGACATTTAGGCGTCCTCCGAGGACCCTTTTTAAAAAAAGAGGACAAATCCTCTTAAAAGAGGACGCATCGTAACCATACTTTAAACCAGTGACAGGCGGTGAGATTCGTAGTTGGTGAGGCACTGACCCCTTCAGAGTTACATTTACAAGTATATACACCCAAAAATTTAGCCGATTCAGTTGGCGTCTTGTGTATTATGGCATTATTACTCTTGAGACGCACGCTACGTAACAAGCTACCACATATCTCCAATTGAAGATGGGTATGGATGGAAAATAGCCTACATAACGGCACATCATTAAGGGAATGCATTTGCTCTGAACTACCTGTTGGCCGTTGCAGCTCCACGCTTCATACCACACCGTCTGTTTGAGAAGTCAATAACGTATCGTTTCACTACGATGCGATCGTCGGATTGTTAAACAACAATCAGTGAGGCAAATTCGTATGTGCTTAACCTGGTTATTGAATCTCGGCGCCGACTAAGTTCAAATTCCTCGGCGATTTGGAGGGGTGCTATGAAATTATGATATCTGGATTTTTGGAATCAGTGCTCGATTAATGCTCGTAAATATAGATTCTCAGTTGTTTATGATGAATTGCGCTATTATAGTTGAGGCTCGTCTCTTTACTGTCTCCAAATACTACCTGCCAACTTCTTTAATTTTATTTATTTATTTTGGGGGAAGGAGTAAACAGTAGGTTTTATCGATAGTAGAAGTTTAAAATGGCTTTAAAAGCAAATAAACTCTTAGCGAAAAAAGTATGTATTCACACCTGAAAGGCGCTACACGAAATCAGAACCAGGGCCGTAACTGCCGCACACTAAACCCCCCCAATTGGGGGGGGGGCAAGCTCGAAGAGGGCACAAAATTATTTCGTGAATTAGCATAAATTATAGAGTATTCTTTGAAAATTTGTGGAACTTTTTCAAAAATTTTTCGCGCTGGGCGCGATTTCCAGTTTCCAAATATCTTAAGTATTGGGTACTCTACCCCAAAGAAAAAATACGCAACATTTATAGAAATGGGCATATCGGCGTTGGCCATTAACGCGCCACGACGCACCAAGACATAAAGTTTTAGGCCATGTAATATGCGACTCCAAGAAGTGTGCCAGAACGATCGGCGGCGAGAAAACCTTGGCCGAACGGGACTGCCCTTATAATGACCGAAAACTTCGTTATATATAGGCCTACAGAGTACAGAATACACATAGGTTTAATTGACTGGCGCCGAATGCTCCTGTCTTGGCAATCTGAACCTCACAAGACAAATACCATCCCGCAGGGAAAAATTATATGGCAGTGAAGAAATACCAATTTGAAATCATGTGAACTTATAGTTTAGTACGTTTGGGCGATTCTATATTTTTTGATATAACAGATAGGAGGTCACGAAATAACATCAAGTAACGAAGTCATACCAACGGGTCTGCCCGCCCGAATATGCTTAATTATTATTTACGGACTCTACAGTTTTGAAGACACCTTACTCAGCTAACCAGGTAAATATGAGTAGATAGGACAATAAATTCATAACAATATATATGCAATTACCGACCTTATTGACCGATTTATCATGACTTATCAAAATTTTTCGCGCATCGCGCTGGCTCACGAAACGGTACCACTATAATTTCGTGGTAAAAGCGAACAACGTGATTGGGGACGGTTTATCACCTTATGGAAGCCCATGACTCAAGTTTTTTTGGGGGGTGGGGCCTGACGAAGTGCTGTTTCGTTCCTGGCAACGGGTATACACCCGGAGATGTTTAATTATTATTGAGGGTTCCTACCTTTTCAAACACACCTCACTCAGCTCTACCGGTAAATCCGATTTCGTGAGCAGAGGGAGGGTAAAAACTAATAGCAAAATATATGCATTCCCGATCATATTGACCGATTCAGTCATCGAATTATAAAAATTCTTGCGCTTCGCGCATTTAGGCGAGAAAAGCTGTCACACTGAATGGACAGCCAATGTAGAGGACAAGTATCGGAAAACAGAGCACAGGCTACGGGGGTCTGGGGGGCGAAGCCCCCCAGAAGTTAGGTTTATCACCTTATGGGGGGCCCAAGACGAACGTTTTTTGGGGGGCCTGACGAAGTGCTGTTATGTTCCTGATCAGAACCTAACTCCGAATTGTGTTGCAGTCATAAATCCTACGTCCCTACGTTCAAGCGTCATTTCGATTGAATTGTTGTGAATGATTTATGCCGTGGTGTAATTCTAGGGTATGTTATGGCTATGTGTACCACGGGTGCACTGTACAGCGAGATTATTGGCCGGAATTTACGTGTCAGGGGGTATGAAGGTTAAAACACAGCCTTATAAAAATCGAAGTCATCTTGAAGCTGAATTTGAATTTGTGTTGAGGTTTATGACGTGATGAAACGTTTGGCGACAGTCTGATAACGTGGTTACCCTGGTAGCTTTTAGGAACAGTACAAATTATATAGAATAGCGAACGTGCGAAAACTTGCAAAGTCTCAATCGACCCACTGTTTAGTATGAGATCACTTTCCCTCGCACTTTTCCAATCGACGTTCTTTCGTACAGGGAGAAAAGGGAAACGCGGGTCCGATTGGTTATTCTGGACCCAAAGGAGATCGGGTAAGTTGTATGGATTTACGGATTTCGGCATTATAGAATATTCTCAGCGCCGCAATATCACGTCTGCTAGAATAATCGCTCTATGCCACAAACAGCGAATTCTGATATTATCATCTGTTATTAATTGGGCTGGGCACAATGATTGAGTACTCGAATCTTAACCGAGTATTGATCTAAATTAATCGAGTCGAATAGTGAGAGATGATTATTCCGAGTACTGAAAGACACGCTCATTACAACTAAGAGTAAAATAATTTCCGAAACACAGCTTCGATGGTATTTTCCACTGTAGAAACCTTGAGACCTCGATTGGTCGTACCGCATACGAAACGCAGTGCAATGCTACATGGGTTAGTGTAAATGGCAGAACTGCCGTCGTGATCAACCCGTAGCATTGTCACAAATCGCAATGAAATAGGAATGGTTGATAAATACCGAAATATGTGGTGTGGATATAGCATAGTATTCTCTGTGTTCGCATAGAATAGGGTTACCATACGTCCTCCTTTAGGAGGAGTTGTACTCCCTTTTCAAGAAATGTCCGCCCTTCGCCCAAATGTCTTCATTTTGACAATTTGTCCTCATCTTTTGCTTAAAATGGCCAAAAAATACCAAGAAAACGTTAAATTTCGGCGTAACAGATGGACGATGGGTTACGCGGGAGTCAAATCTGAAAAAATTACCTTTTTTCGTCAACGCCACAGAACTATAGGTAACAAGTGGGTAATTCGGGACTTGACCTAGAGTGACGACCTTTTTTTTGGATAAAAGTGTCTTCCTTTCCGAATTCCAAAATATGGTAATCATGGTACAGATGATAGGCTGTATTTGAACTGAACACGTCTATCATACTGTTGTGACGTTATAATGAGTGATAATCGAATCGACTCGAAGCAAAGCAAAAGACTCGATTTTGCCGAGTCATCGTTATGAAAATACTGTTATCCAGGGTCCGCCGGGTCAGCGTGGATACAAGGGTCATTGGGGTTACGACGGGGCAAAGGTATAGGTATTGCATTGAAACTCATAACAGCCACATTACCAGCGATGTCATGTCGTTAAGGGCGATCCCGGAGTACCTGGACGCACTGGTCTACCCGGACTCACTGGTGATGTGGGACTTCCGGGCATGAGGGGTGAGAAAGGAGACCGGGGTTACCCAGGACCTAAGGTATGGCGGTATTTCGTTACTGACCACCTCAATATTGGCTAATGGCTACTACAGTAGTGTTTATGAAGCAAGCATACACTGACGAATTCGTATGATATTTTTCCAGGGCCATATTGGAGCGTCTGGTTGGAAAGGCCATTCTGGCGAAAAGGGAGATAAAGTATGAACGTTTGATTTGATATCTACAGCCCAGAGTTCCAACGTCTATTTCTAATGCTTCAACTGAGTAATCATCACATTTCACTAATTTTCTAACGTCATGTCCAAGAATACGAGATCACCTGAATTGCTTGTTACGTATACAGGTCGTTAGCTCTATGGTTTTACCAGAACAGCCATCGCATACATACAAACTAAATCCAATGCATATAGGGAGAGCCTTGTCCGGGGATTGATCTCACAGAAGTAAAAGACGGACAAAAAGGAGCTAAAGGAGACGAGGTACGAATATTGTTGTATGAGCCCTTGTGGCCTATATGTTCTAAAACTTGTAATCAACCTTACAATTACGTATTCTTTTCAAGGGAATACCGGGACCTAGAGGGCTGCCTGGACCTCCTGGTAAAGCGCAGGTAAGTCATTCAGAACACAAATAGCATCATTACGGAACAAGCATGCACATAACTTCATTAAAATGCAACAAAAACTCCTCAATTTTTCTTCGATCTGTTTACCAAAGGGACGTTATACAATTAACTTACTTGTCATCATCTACGCACAGTTGAATGAAAATGGTAAGCATGTGTCGACGTTTTCCAGAGCGCAATGCGCATGCGCATACATTGTATTTATTACCGCCAATTCAAATTGCACGAAGTTCAGTATGCGGTATCTATACAAATAAGATGTTCCTATTGTTCACGTATGTATTCAAAGGGCTTTAAAGGTCATAAGGGAGACAGAGGATTGCCAGGACGAAAGGTGAGCCTTGTGTGGACGCATCTGTTCAGAAATGAAGGTCTATTCAACTCAATCACTTGTGTACTCCAACAAAGATGGTAGTGACACAATACAACAACAGCATACACGCTGCAGCACATAATCACTCAAGCATCTCACTGGCGCCAACCTATAGGGGGTGCACGAGGGCTGCTACACTTGTCCCTTATTGTTGTATCTGCTACGACCTGTAGCCCTAAGTAAGCAAAGCAATGATGCTGTGGATTTTCAATCCAAATTGATCCTTCAAAAGCATTTACGGAAACCGCATTACGAAAATTATACTACCACATTTGGTTATACGGTATCCGTCATGTTGTTACATCGCTAGATGGTTATGGTTAAGGTTTACGGAATCCAAGAATCAACAATGAAGCGATTCCAACACCTGGCTATTTAATATATGGTAATTGAAATGGGAAGTACACTTATTTTAGTTCACCTTTCAGGGAGACATTGGACCACCTGGTCGCCCGGGCCGTGATGGAGAGCCTGGAACTACGGTTTGTTTTTCGAACTGCCTTTTCGCGTACCGTCTAAAAGTGGTACATTCAACGCTCGCTTATTCGAAATTTCATGCTGGTGACGTCATATTTTGTGATACGAATGTTGATATACAATGTTCTTTCCAATTCTCTACTAGTTGCTGACGATTACCTCTAACGAGTGCCATCCGAAAATATTCGGGTTCATTTCAATATGAATATACGATTAAATTGTATATTGAAGTCATGTACCTCCAAGATGCTCCTCGACCTGCCTTTTATATACTTGAGACGAGCTCACGCACCCTGTGTACTTAATGGTGTTCACTGTGTGTTTAGTGATAGCTGATTACTAAAAACAGGTAACGACCTTCGCGAAACTCTCCCGCAGAATATAAACCACTGCTTTACTATGACAAGTTTGTCATACACTCCTGTTATATACCCTTCCGTACTGGTGTACCCCATACACACTCGTTAGAAAGCACTGAGGTAGCACACCGAAAGCTGATTGAAAGGAGATCCTACATGTTTAGAATACTCTCACATGAATCAAAGTTTATATTTAGGGATCGGTTGGACCACGGGGGTTACCCGGACCAGTTGGAACGAAAGGTCATAAGGTGAGAATTGGACTGTTGTAGTAAAATGAATATTAGGCCTGCACTCTCTACCAAGCTGTTATGAACTAATTCACTAATCGTGGTAGATGCTTTGCATTCCTGGTATAAACGAGGATTTTGAAATATGCAGTTTTCGAAGATGATCCAATAATATATTATCCCCAGATGTGATCAACGGTCATGATTATGCTTGCCACTCAAATAACATGTAGTCACGCCATAAATATCTACTCCATTAGAAGTGAAAGTAGTAATTTCAAAGACATATGTCATAACTGCTTCAAGTAGAAGTTGAAAATAAGGATGTGAAAAGCACCCATGGGTTGTAAACTACGTCCGAAATTGCAGAGTGCGTCTTCGCAAAATACCCAATCACAATACANTTAGATGCAATTTTCAAAAATATGTTGCTCAGTTGTCGTGACAATTTCACACTTAGAGCGATTCAAGCATATCCCCAAATTGCTTTAGCCTTAATAAAGTCTCAAGAGTAAAAGTAAGTATAGTCTAGTTCAGAAGACGCGGAATACAAAACCACTTGAGTAAATAGAACAAGTAACATAACCTACTGGAGTTTTAGGAGAAAATAGAAGTACTTCGTTACTGACCACCTCTCATTATGCCATTGCTATAGTCGTTCGGCTAATGTCGACTTGTACACATGAACATCATTGATTTATGGTAAAGAACGAACGCCTATAATAATTGCGCCATCCTACATTAGCTATTGACATCTCTTTTTCAATCCAGGGGGATCAAGGTCTCCGGGGACCGGAAGGGCGAGCTGGCGATCCGGGACTGCCTGTAATGAATGGTGCTTACTATTTTTGACTCTCTGCATATCTTAGTTTCTCATCTATTGAAGGGTTCCAAGGGCCATGCTGGTAAACCTGGATTTCAAGGATTGCCCGGGACGCAAGGACTTCCGGGACATAAGGTATATGAATATAATCGGGATTGTCATGACATAGTTGCGCGTTGTGCATCCATACTCGCAAAGCCACCGAGGAGGCTCCCTAATTGTCAGGATCTCTGTTTAAGCAATGGACTGTTGATTATGATCAAATTCGCGGCAGACCTGGAGCTGCTATCCAGCAGTAAGCCGTATTGCGTTTGAATTGCATTCAGGAGCAGGGTTGAAATTTGAAATGTAGTTGATATTGTCACACGAAGTACGCAAATTCACATCAACTGCCTTGGCACTTTATCTTAATTGCGCAAAGAAACTCTTTCTAGAACAGGGGCTGGCAACTTCTCCGGTCGGTCGGCGGGCAGGATATGTGAAATTGAAGTACTTGGCGAGCCGGATTACAGAATATATACATTTCGCGTAGTTATCTACCTATACAAAGGAATAAATCGTATTCATCGTATATATTCAAGTTTAAAGCATAGAGACCCAAAACAGTGTTTAATGAATTTATTAGCAATAGCTGTTGAAGTCAATCAGACGTCTGTGGTCGGTCAAAGTTGTCACCAAGCTCATTGAACTCTGGCGGCATGTCGTATGAAGAAACCCTTAGTAAAGACTGCACGTGGACATCAGCTATTTTGGAACGCGGCCTTGTCTTGTTATGTTCACGGTCAAAAACCAGAACCACAACAGAGCAAGTAGTTTCATGTCCATATTTCCCAGGTTGGCAAACTTGAATGCATTCTGTGACGCATAAAATTTGTCGATACTTTCAGAATAGAATTTCACTTTCAGGGTAAAAACTATCTGCGGGCCGGTCAAAATCCCTTCACGAGCCGGATCCAGCTCGCGGGCCGTGTGTTGCCCGTCCCTGTTTTAGAATATACATCCAGTTCTTCTTACCAATAAAGCTCATGCCCGAGAGACATTCTCCGAAAGCTACTCATGTAACTCTCTATTGCTATGGCATAGGACAGGGGTCGGTGGACCTGCTTCATGCGCGAGTCACATATCAAAAATCGTAGTTTTAAAAGAGCCACAACACAAAAATACGAATTTATTCCCTAACATTGAAATTCAGGCTATGGAATGAAGTTTATTATGTTGTGGTGATACTGTGCGTCTCCACCTGGGCTGCAAGGTGTTCATGCAGATATGGCGTCTTCATTGTGCGGAACAGTACCTTCAAGTGCCGCCGAGCAATTAATGAAGATTTCAGCTCAGTAACCTTAACTCCTCAAATCGGTCTTCGTTAAGTAACTGGTGGCAAAGTTTTGGTGTTTGATTTCGTACTGACGCTTTCAGTTACTGGCTTTGTAATCATGGAGCGAATCTTGACAGTTAAGGCACAGTGATTTACTTCCGTTATCACTGAATGCAAACTCTTCCTCCCATTCTGTTTCAAATTATATTTTACTCTTCATACTTTCTTGTCTTTGCAACTGTCGCTCAACGACATTTTCTCGGCCAAACTCAGCAGATTTAAAATGCACATTGCACATGAAAGAGCCGTATTCACCATTGTTAGCCCGGAAATGATCGTGACCTGCGTTGCCGTGATTAATTATCAAGTTCATTGGTGAACACTTATGATTTATCATTGATTGATGACCATATGGACCATACTCCATCGTTTTGCGTGAAACGTTTATGTGAACTCGACTCAACAGTTCAATTGCAAAAATATAACCATGGTAGTGCCACCTTCCCTTAAATTGTACGGGTGTTACGTAAACCATAACTAAAGAAACAACACGAAAACAATAAGGATATTGTACATACGTGGTAGAATGCGTCAATTTATAATCAGGTTGAACCTCTCTAGCCAAATTGTAAAACGCATGTGCATGTACATTGCATTGTGAAATCAATAAACAACTGCAATCAAAAGCTGAAAGAGCCTCAGTTTGCCCACCCTCACTATAGGACGCAGAACGAACACGTTTTAGGCTATTCGGAAGTGGCTAATCCTTTTTGTCCACCGATGAATTATCACCTAGCAATCTATANAGGGTTATCCGGGATCAAAAGGCAACAAAGGGGTGCCGGTAAGACCTTGCACGCTTGTCTTGTTTCGCAGATACTAATCACAATGTGTTCCCAGGGTGAAATCGGAAAGTTAGGACCGCCGGGCCCTCCCGGTCATAAGGTAGGTTTCTGCAACTTCGATGCTGGTTTTACCTAAGTCTATGATTGGATGTGCTACGGAGTTTCTTTTATAAAAATATGTAGGCCTAGATACCCCGAATAAAAAGCATAGTACCCTCGGTTGTTATATGTCTAGCTATCAGAAGAGCTTGGCTACTATTCTCCAGAAACCAATAAGCCCGGAGTTATTGCCGATTAGATGAAAGGCAGGCACAATTAATACATCAAACGCGTTCAACCAACGCTAAGACAGGACTTAATACAACCACCATTACACACAAAGACAAGACAACTCAGTTACAATTTTAATGCACAGTACCATACGCATGACTTATTTTGTCAACCGGAGATCAAAGGTCACAGTAGGGTAGTTACACTTACGTCCAACACTAATTCTTGTTAAAAAGCCTCCATCATAATCAATGTCCACTCTAATTTTTCACGAGTCTGCGCGCACTCACCGACTCAGTGCGCGGTCCCTGGAACAATACAACAGTGCGCGGCGACTTTGTCAGCAGCGCGCGGCCGCGCAAGCGCGCAGCTTAGAGGGGACAGTGAGCATAATATTGTATTTCTTCACAGGGCTTTACAGGGCTTCCTGGCGTCAAGGGTAATGTGAGTATAGGACATTCAATTGGCTCATTTCTATGGTTTAACGAATCTGTTTGCAGCGGGGTCTCCCAGGATTAACTGGTATCGTCGGTCCACAAGGTCCAAAGGGTCATATGGGGTCCATGGGCCCCATAGGTGCTCCTGGCGTTAGAGGGGATAAAGGAGTAAAAGGTGAAAATGGTTCGCCTGGAATAAAAGGGGAGAGAGTAAGTGCTCATTTATTATTAAATAATGGTGACTGGTGACCTTCCAGTGTTTCTGCACTTTACAGTCAGTCCTATTATAGGTAGGGTCTTGTAAAGAGTTATTTAGACCTTTAAGAAATCAAGGTATGATATGCTTTCAGGGACCAGCAAGGGATTTAAAAGATATAATGGACGTGGTGAGAGAAGCCATCGAGGATATGATACCGAGGTAAGAAATTAACTACGTTAAACAATATGTAGTATATTTGTCATCATATTGGTATTATCCTTCATAGATACCTAGCAAATATTAGAGATGAGTGCAGACAGCTGGCAAAAAAGACAATCCCTGGCAAGGATGGTCGCCCTGGTCCTGAAGGACCTCCTGGTCCCCCTGGCTTACCTGGTCGACCAGGCATGGACGGACTGAGGGGCATGACTGGTCCACAAGGAAACCCGGGTCAAAGAGGTCAAGCAGGTCAGTTCCTAATTTACTTGGAATAGAAGGAACTTTCATCGTGCATAATAAAATCATTTGCGAGACTTGTGATAAGAAAGTGCATTGGCACATAGGTTAATATCTTTCGCAATCGAAATTTCAGGGATAAAGGGTGACAAAGGAGACCATGGAAGTGTTGGAACACCCATTCGTGGACCACCAGGACCTCCAGGACCTCGAGGTATGAATGAATGTAGACCAAAATGAAGCTTTACTATCCACCTTCAATGAATGCAGGCCCCGAAGGGAAACAAGGCCTAGTATTCAATGGTAAAGATGGCAAACTTGGACCACGTGGGTATTCGGGTCCCCCTGGAAAGCCAGGATTCCCAGGGCAGAGAGGTCTTCCCGGGGTTTGTGACGTTAGCCAGTGCCAGCGAAGGCCGGAAGAAGATATTGCACGACTTGTGGTATAATAAACGCGTTTCACATCTGTAATTTTCTGTAATTAAACCTGGCATTGTTTTACGATACAGGATAACGAAAAAGGTCCGCGAGTGCCTCCAACCAGAGGTGCTGCTGGCAACCTAAGAGAGGCTGAAAGAAAACGATTCCAAAACGGGGGCTTATATTCACCCCCGGACAATTTAAGTGCACGAAATCGCAAAGGGCCTGTGGAAATCGAACCAGGCAATCTAAGAGCAAGTGAGAGCAACAAAGGCCCTAGTGGTGGACCCGCTGATAATTTGCGAACGGGCAATGAGAAGGGTCCGACCGAGTCACGTCCTGACAACTTGCGGAATCCTGACAGTAAAGGACCAAGAAATTACGGAAATGAACCTGACCAATTGAGAGAGCGCTCTACCGGATTTTCCGAATCGCAAAAAGGTCCCATCAATCCACAGCCATTCGTTCCGAGATCAGATCCAGCCGCATTGCGCCAGCGGCCATACTATTCCCCGTATTCAGCCCGTCTTATGAATTCTAAATATTCAAGGTCAGATCCCACTGAATATAGATCTACAATCAACTCCGGATTGAGACAAGAATCCCTAAATAGAAGAATAGCGCCCGGTCAATTGCGACAGCCGAAAGGTGGGTGATGCAGAAGTGTTTCAAGCGACGCAGATTGATGCCGTACAGTACCGGGCACGCTGTACTGCTGAATATGTTCCTGATAAGACACATTTCATAAAAAATGGTTCTGAATGTAAGTTGTATCAATCGTGCTCAGGATCTAAAACATCCCACAAATGTCTTGCTGGGAATCGAATTGGGGTTACCTCTATATGTTATATTAGTTCTGGGATTAGGTATACAGCGAACTTGAAGATATGTATTTACTTTTCATTATATTATTATGAAACTTCACTTGATATTTCGATTATAACGTCACTGATATGATTCGCCAGTCTGATATTTGTTAGAAAAATATATTCACACCCCTGTGTACGTTTTCGCACATCGGGAGATGATGGGACATGCGATCATAGAGGAATCAATGATAGAATTTCTGTCCTATACCGCAACGAATATTTTTATGTTGACAGGTCCTCCTACAAACTAAAGATTCCTGATGAATTATTGCGGAAAGATGACGGACCTTGACACAGGTTTACATGCGCGCATCGAATGAATCTCGCTGCCTAGTGAGTGGACAAGCATCGCGTTTCAACCTGCACCAATGTTCTGATGACTGTTGAATTAAATGAACTTTTCTTCAAGCAATACAGTTTCATGATTTGAGCACACTGCGCGTTGACTGCATCCTTTTATGGTTAGTGGTCACTGTAGTCCAGGCCTACATACGACAGCACATGACAACGGTTATGGCTGAATTACTTTTCTTAATTCTTGGTCGGTGGCTGCATTGTGTTGATGCACCAGCACGATCATGCGTGACGATAATCTGGACAGGCTAAGCAATTATTTAACTCATGGTATACAGTGGTAGAGAACAGCTCCGTTGGTTTTAAGGCTTTTCAATCAGAGAGTACGGTTTTTGGTTACAGGTTGAGGACACTGCTCGTGCTCATACAGTAGGCCTATCACTAGGCCTATTACGCTTGGCATAAATGGAAAATTGGTCAAGTATATCATAAGGCAATAATATCGAAAATTGCCGACCTGACTACCTTTTGTCATGTCCCATCCAATATTCTGGTATACCCTGTCTAGCGACGCATCATATTACTGTGTGGTATATTGCGCGAGTTATCAATTCCAGGATGTAATTGAGGAATCTGTCTAGTGTCTACTAATACTAATCACCGGTGTATGTAAATCAGCTTGATTATCTCCCATGCTTGAGTTGAGAACAAGGCAGCAAGGCTTGGCAATCAATATCTATCGCTGTATTTGTATACTACTGTGTAACAGTTGGAGACTAATGTCATAGTGAGCTGCGAAACAGCGAGATGTCTATGTCACGTACAGGCAGCGGTCACTTCTCGGCAATATCCAATGAGTTAGATACCTTGGAATATAACGTAAGTACATATACAATACACCCACACGTTCTCGCCGTCCGCCAGTCGGGCCGCTGTGGAACAGTATTTCACGTGCGTTGCACGAAGGATAGCGCAGGTCACCTGAGTATTAATATAACCTTTTATCGTCAGCTAGTTGAACGAGGTCGTGATGAGAAGTGGACGAAAGTGGCGATCCTTATTCCTTTGTGTTTAGCCCTCAGCTAGCTACCAAAACGACATCGGTCAGTGATGGAGAATGATCCGAACTGGTGCTTCTTTCAGTTCTCAGCGTACCAAATTTAGCGGTAAGGCTAGTCAGAAGTTTTGGTTGTAACCCTGGCGATAGAGAACTAGACAAAGCCAGCATTACATACATTGCGTGTAGTCGATTAATTTGATAATATATAAATCATTTCTAAAACCTCCACCCCTGTTCAAAGCTAAGGTGGGTGGATGATTAAAAGACTAGGCTATACTCCCAAGCTGTTTCACCACTCCGTAATGACCGTAAGCTATCGAATGGTTCAGTCATGTAGTCAATACCTACCGTTGCGCCGGGGCCGTCGCGAGGAACCCTGGGCATGCACATCACTGTGGCGTCATTACTCCATATCGAATGTCGAAAACGTTAACAGTCGCACGAGAACCCACTCCACGGCGAAGTTTAAATACCGGCGCTGCACTTCATCCTATCAAGCCTTTCAGTTGACTGTAATCTTGAAATTATAGGATTTTTTAAGTGTAACAGCAGCAAGCGCAACATGAGCGCACGTCGCGACCCGAAACTATCTCTCTACCAAATACCCAATGGGTTGAAATTCGATATTGATGCGTTCGTTACCAGTCCGTCCGGAGTCGATCAAATTTATTGGAAGCGTTCTAAATTCTATATTTTCGTCGGTACCTATCATTTTGCCCGCTGGATCAATATACACGCCTGTATATGATTTTAGGTTTCCCACACTTTTGTCAGACCTGATTATTAGATTCAGTTGATTTTGATCGCGCAATCTTACAGTAACTCGCCAAATTGGTCATTGACGACGCAGTGCCATACAAATTATCGGGAATGATTCCATTAGTAGTCGCCCACGAGGTGTTGACTATCACGATTACTGGTTAACCACGGCTCGTTTCGCAAACGCGCTGAAATAAGNTCAGAACTTTAACATTCCCCCCTGTAATTCATTGGGAATTTTCCAGACATCGTTTTCGCATTAAATCGATTCCACTGGCTAAGATAGCATATACATAAATTTTTCCATGGATCGTATCAATTTAGCAAATCTAATGCCGGATCGCTATCTTATGAACATAGCCGCAATCTCGATCTCACCTCTCGACCTGTATATTTCCCATCGCTCACCAGCTTGTTCAATTATCAAATCAGTCCATATCTTCAAAAATTAAACGCTCTGAACTAGCAGTGAAATTGCAACGAACGATTTGTTTTGCGTCTTTGTCATCTGACCAGCAGCATCTCGCCGGCTATTCAACCGTCAACCATGTCCACATTCAAGTCAAAATATAAATTCTACTACTAGTTGCTGACAATTACCCCTGACGAGTGTCAGCCGAAAATATTCGGGTTCATTTCAATATG
>ATSW01007335.1:0-11753 GCA_000444245.1 Botryllus schlosseri
AATCACTTTATAATAATATAATTATGTAATATAATTCACATTAATAGTTGGTAATACAATTTTACACAAAATTCTCCGAGGGCCGAATTTACCGATTGAATTCGGCCCCGTAAATATCCGCGTTATCTCCCGTGACTGTGTGATATACGCATACCCTGACCTCCAAATCACTCGATATACTATAATTATGTAATTAATTCACATTAATAGTTGGTAATACATTTTTATACAAAATTCTCGGTAAATTCGGCACCGTGAATCTCCCGCGATCTACGCATACCCTGACACCCAAATCACTTAACATGAATTAGAATTATTATTAACGGTTGGTAATACATTTTAATACAATATTCTCGGAGGGCCGAATTTATCAGAGGCCGAATTTACTGGCAACCAGGCCAGACTAACCGTCACCTTAGTTGTTGTGGTGACGTCACAGAAAATCGTTGCTTCGCAGTTGGCATTGTTTGAAGCTGATTTGCTGGGGTAGCATAGATCAGATTCATTCGATGACCTCGCACTTGGAGTCCTTCGACATTCATGGTGATGCTAATTTGCCATGAATTCTTGGCTAACGATTATGTCAGATTGGTGATATTTAAGGAGATATTGGCAGTACTGTGCTGGTCTTTCCTAAACTATCTTCACATCGATCAAATCAGATGTGATTGGAATCTTGAGAGGTCATGGATTGCAAAATAGAGCTTTCGCGAACACCGTGTTATTCATTTTATTTATTCTACTTTTCTGTATTTATTTATAATGTTCAGTCGCTGAACAATCTTATAGTTGAATTTCCAACTATTAGTTTCTCTCTCAAATGGNTGCGTTCGACTTTAATCAACTTTGAATTGGTGTTGGCATAACCTATGACCCTCGTCGTGCATATATTTTTGTATTGATATCATGTGTCATAAAGCAAGTGCGAGTGGCGTTTCTGACGAATTGTACATTGAAATTCTCTAAAAGTTCCAGTCCTACTTTACGAATGAATTTTCGAATCTGATCATCGGTGTTATTTTCTGTCCAGACGGTGCTTGCTCGCAAGAATAATCCAGAGTTTTTGCGTTTGCGGTGTTTTTCTGAANAAATAAATAACCGCGAGACCGCCGATTCAAGTTGTTTGTACAGTGTACACAAGTCTTATGGATCTGGAGGCGACAGTGCTTTGAATAGAGCTATGCACCGATTTTCTTGTCCTTTTCAATCAGATAGCCACAAGAAACTGCCGCATGTTACCAGAGGTGGTCAGTAACGAAGTACTTCTATTTTTCCGAAGTACTCAAGTAGTTTTCCTCTACTTCTGGTACTTACTCAAGTAGATCTGAGTTTCGCTACTTCTACTTCGCAATATTTTGTGATCTACTTACTTACTTTTCGCTATTTTCAGTTTGTCAAGTAGAAATAGTTCAATCTTCCAATCAGGAAGATAGCCTGAGGTATTTCGGGGCTGTTTTCACGGAGTATCAACATTTGATTTTCATAAAAGTTTAGTAAAGCCCTGAATTTTCGTCGCGCTTAGCGCGCAGTGCTGGATACGGAGTGACCAGTATGCTTTCACGAAAGTATCGGTGAATGTAATTCAGGTAGAGGGTAAAGTGTTTATCCTATTTATCATATTTATGTTTTTATCCTATACAACTTCTCCGTATCGCTCTTCGACTAAACTACGGACCTTATAATATGGGGAATGGCGCCATACCATGCTATTTTCTAAAACGTGCTGTTCGAGAAAACAGAGGATTAGCATCGCATTTCCATATCAATACTATCATTTTCATCCCATGATGTGGACGAATACTTACGCTATCGAAAATTGGATACCTGCTGGTAAGCATCAATATGAATCAAGCTCGTCACCTATCGCATAGCTCAATTTGCTCCTTTTTACAATCCATGTGAACGAATTAGGATCGTTTTCATAACTACTTACTTACTTGAGTACTTTTAAAGTCAGTCAATTCTACTTCAAGTAGTTTTAGGTTGCTTATGGAAGAAGTACTTCTACTCGTACTTGAGTAGAATTTTTCGTCGCTACTTCTACTTGAGTAGATTTCTTGACTACTTTGACCACCTCTGCATGTTACAGCTACGTTGATCGTTAGATTTACGGACTTCTTGAGGTAGACCTCTCATATTATAATTATCTATGGTTACCATACGTCCTCTTTTAAGTGACTTGTCATCTTTTTTGAAAGTGTCCTCGGAGGACGCCCAAATATCCTCTTTTTTGAGAGAATTTCAGTTAAATATAAGGTTAAAATCGACTGAGAGAGAGAGTCTTTATTTTCATCCAACCAAAATACATAACAAACGGCAGTGATGGTGGTACAGAATATATACAATTATNCATGCACAGTATTCGGTATTAGATAGGAATGATCGATAAGACCGTGAAGGTCATATAGTCTGATCACACCAGCATCAAACAGGTACACTTGACTCTAACTGAACACTAACAGTCTGAGATGCAGTAAATAAGCACCGAAGTAACGCTGCGGCGGCTATTTCAGGAGCTGAGCCGGAAAGTTGACCTTTTTTAGTCAACCAACCGCAAAGTCGGGAAAAATTTACCATTTTTTCCGGATTTGACTGCGGTAGCCTATTGTAGGTTTGAAAATTTTGAAAAAGTGTCCTCTTCAGATTTCCATAATATGGTATCCCTAAATTGTTCAGATAACGCCTTGCCGTTTATTGCGTTGTCTAATGACCCGGTTGATCCGTTTTCGTAATTTCAAGTATAATCCGAAGGAGACACCCACAAGCCCACCACTGGGGTCATAAATGCAGGGTTACCATACGTCCTCTTTTTTCGGGCTTTTGAAAATGTCCTCCGAGGACGCCTAAATGTCCTCTGCAGAGTTGGATCATTTGTTATTGAGCTGAATGTAATAATTACATTTTTTTCATGTAATTGTAATTGAAGCATTTCTATTTTGTGTAATTGTAATTTGATCAAAATTTTGCTCAATTACAATCTCAATTACATTTTCATGGAAANCTGACAATCACGACATAAAATAATCGATCAATTTAATCAATC
Organism: Botryllus schlosseri; assembly: GCA_000444245.1. Lineage (NCBI taxonomy): Eukaryota > Metazoa > Chordata > Ascidiacea > Stolidobranchia > Styelidae > Botryllus > Botryllus schlosseri. The sequence goes on from ATSW01007335.1 coordinate 3,044, forward strand.
ATTTATTCGTCGCACCAGTGAAAATCCGGTNCGAACCNGGANGACGACGAGGGGCCTTNAGGCNTTNGTAAACAGTCNCNACATGTAATAATTANCCTATTTACANCGGTGTTCTATGCGTGCTGCNNTATAACTAGNTANNTCAGTCACGCTAANCTGTTTCCCATACTTCAGTAGCAACAGAAAACTTTGTGAATTACAAATTANNGGCTAAACCAGTGGTTCTCAAACTNGGGGCGTGCCCCCTTGGGCGGCGNGANAGCATCTGAACGGGGCGCGACGCTCCAGTGAACTGGAATCTTCCGCGCTTGGCCCGATTCACCTCCGTTTTATGGTTATTGCTCGGTATATAGTCTGAATTTCGTATTGGAGAATTCTCTCATCAACAGTCATAACCTTCCATACCATCAAACTATATGTAAGGATTGCTAACTTTCTGGTTTCATTGTGTGCTATAACGAAAAACGAAATATTCACTGTCATAAAAGGGGGGCGTGTCTAAAAAAGTTAGAGAACCAGTGGGATAAAATAAATCCTAATATTTCAAAAATGGATGAACAGCAAATAAACTGAAACCTGTGCTGAACCATTTCCTCCACCACGGTCCAAGTTTTTTTTAAATCTCTGACCACGTGACCAGTACCGAGGCTTGTTGCAACAATAGGAAAAAAATGAAGTATCCAACCAAGGCTTCATCAAACTTGATCACGCACTTGTAGAGATGTTATCCCAATCTTACCTTCAATCTTGGCCAAATTTACTGGGGCCAGAAACTTTTCGCACCCTAATGTTCATCAAATGCAATCTAACAGTTTCCGAGCAAGTGAAAATGTGAATGCGAACCAAAATATTGTAATTCTTAGTTATGAGGAGGTTCGCATTTATTTTAATTTTACGCACTTTATCGGTATCATCCTTAGCGCTGACGCCTTACCAATTACATTCCATTATACTCACTCAGCTCTGAGTAGCCTAATCGTTTGATTACATTTCACTGCCTGTCCTGTAGCCTATTCGCTGTTAGTCGCTCAAACCTTTGGTTCTTAACAGTCGCTTGAAACATTTTTTCTATGCTTGTAGTTTTCAATACTCATGATTAGGAATAGTTCGAATACGGTCGAGTTTTTTTTTAATTAAAGGGTATTCTACATATCAGGAATGAAACATTAATAGCTTGAGATTGTTGGTAATTACGTCGATACGGCTGTCAAAGAACACCTCTTTACTGAATAAATTCCCTGTTTAAAAGTAATTGTAATTATAATTGTATTTAATTACATGTTTAACAGTAATTGTAATTGTAATTGCAATTTGATATTTTTAGCAATGATTCATTGTAATTGTAATGTAATTGAAACATGCAAGGAAGTAATTGTAATTGTAATTGCATTAAGATATTGTAATTGACCCAACTCTGGTCCTCTGTTTTGAGATTTTGTCCTCTTAAAAAGGGAAAATTCGACCGAGATACCGTAAAATAGCGCTGAACTGAATCTCAGGCGGGTATTTCGGGAACCATGCACCTCATAATGTGAAAGAAAATACTTTCCCGATTCCAAACTATGGTAACCCTGTAAATGGAGTTGTAATATTTAGTATTTACAGGCTATTTTGCGTGAGTGGACAAAATCGACATGACAGGAATGAAGTCAGAACAGTAATTTGTATTAGTACTACGGACAGGCGAAACTTACCACAGCCATTATAGCGGCACTACTTAATTCAGCGAACTCTGTTTACCTTCTTGGTCGTGTGGTTTCTGTCCGCCTCCGAATTATTTGAAAATAGCAGAGGTGGTCAGTAACGAAGTACTTCTACTTTTTCGAAGTACTCAAGTAGTTTTCCTCTACTTCTGGTACTTACTCAAGTAGAACTGATTTTCGCTACTTCTACTTCTACTTCGTAATATTTTGTGATCTACTCACTTACTTCTCGCTATTTTCAGTCTGTCAAGTAGAAGTAGTTCAATCTTCCAATCAGGAAGATAGCCTGAGGAATTTCGGGGCTGTTTTCACGGACTATCAACATTTAATTTTCATAAAAATTTATTAAAGCCCAGAATTTTCGTCGCGCTCGCAGTGCTGGATACGGAGTGACCGGTATGATTTCACGAAAGTATCGGTGAATAAATTTAGGTAAAGGGTTGACGTGGTTCCGTTCACACCACATTAATTGTCGCCCTTCGTCCATATCAAATAATTCATCACAGTATATATGGCTCATCATAACGCTTGAAACTGATTTTTCGCAATCAGAGATATCTAGAAACTAGATATCCCTGTTCGCAATCTAGCATTTACTTGCCATATCGTAATCTAGCATGTCCATGGCGTGTCCGAATCTGAAAAAGTGTACTCTGAATTTTTTTTAGTTTTAGAGCTGTTTTAGCATACCACCTTCGAAACTTTCTGGACTAAAACATGAAATACATGCTCTGATTTTAGAAGTAGTTTTTATATTTCACTTTCAATTCCTAGTATCATATACTTTGAGTTATAATTATTATCAGCTCTTTTGTCTGGATAACATACATGTTAAAGTGTAAAAGCAAGTGTATTAGTAATGCCTTTAATTTCAGGAAATAAAGCGGTCCACCATATTTTTTATTAACGTTTACTAATCGCGCAAAGTGTTTACACCGTATCCTATACAACTTCTCCGTATTGCTCTTCGACTAAACTACGGGTCTTATAATATGGGAAATGGCGCCATACCATGATATTTTCTAAAACGTGCTGTTCGAGAAAACAGAGGATTAGTATTGCATTTCCATATCAATACTATCATTTTCATCCCATGATGTGGACGAATGCTATCGAAAATTGGATACCTGCTGGTATGCATCAATATGAATCAAGCTCGTCACCTTTCGCATAGCTCAATTTGCGCCTTTTTACAATTCATGCGAACGAATAAGGATCGTTTTCATAACTACTTACTTACTTGAGTACTTTTAAAGTCAGTCAATTCTACTTCTACTTCAAGTAGTTTTAGGTTGCTTGGGGAAGAAGTACTTCTACTCGTACTTGAGTATATTTTTTCGTTGCTACTTCTACTTCTACTTGAGTAGATTTCATGACTACTTTGACCACCTCTGGAAAATAGTCAGTCATCTCCGGCTCATAAAGCATAACTGCATTGCGTTTTCGCAACCCCTTATCGACTATATTCAGATGCAGCCGGGCGGAACAGAACCCGCTGTTATTATTAGTGTATAGTTTCCAGTGTTTGGATGACTCGAGTCATGACTTGACTCGAGTCATACTCGAGTCACCTTTTTCGTATGACTTGACTTGACTCGGCGTATCAGAAATGTGGATTGACTCGTGACTCGGAGCAAAATTCACGAGTCAATTTCAAGTCATCAAGTAATCGGTTTCGATAAAAATCACTGTATCTTGCATATGTTCGGTTTGTTCGCAAAACGCTGGTGTAACCCGCGAGAGCGACCAATCATTCAATGATCGTGCGTTTAACTGAGCCGCCATTATTCTCTCACAATTAAATTGACCACAAACGAAGTGATCGAAGCTTGCAGATTGCGTTGTCGTAAACTAGTAGGCCTATAGTAAAGTAATTTAAGAGCAACATGTCTATTTCTGTTATCTGTCCATACCTCAACCAAACCTCTTGTTCTATTGAAATTGAATATAATTTATATAGTCCTGAACCATTGGAGCAGGCTGGAATTGTATCATATCATTTCGTAAATGGGTAATGTATTGCATCTTATCAATTCGTTTCTCATTGGCTGGTCACTATAAACCGAGGCTATGCAATTACTTACGTAGTTTAGCAGTTATACGCATATGTGACCGATACTGCGCCTTTTTGCGTGTATATTTAACTCTATATTCGTTCATCGGCTCAAAATCAATGACCACTCAATCTGTATGTCAGAAAGCTATAGCAAAATGCAATGACGTAATCATGCCTCATACTTCGAAAAGGCAACTTGACTTGAATTGTGACTTGACTTGACTCGAGTCACCTCCAAAAATCAAGTGACTTGACTTGAGTCACCTTCGAAAATCGATTGACTTGACTTGACTCGAGTCAAAATGTGCAATGACTCGAAGGTAGTGACTTGATCCCAACACTGATAGTTTCACACAGCCCAATGAGTGCCGAACATTTTTTGTCGAACTATGTACGCGTCTTCCCAAATGCTATAACTCTGTGTGTAAGTGTTAAATGATCAGCCAATAGTTTATCGGCTGGGGTGGGTGAGATTTGCTTGAGAAATGGACAAATCTGAAAACATATCCATCAGAGTATTGTTAATACCAATTCTGAAGTAGGCTACTCCTTGGTTACGAATCTCTTTCCATACTTGACTACTATTTCGGCTATTGTTTCAAGTAGTTTTGACAAGCCTTATTAAATATAGCTGCTGCTTCACAGCAGAGGCTACAACCTCGTTGATCACTGCTGTAGGAATTTTGTTAACGATTCTCAAATTAAGTGCATTGGAATGCTTAAAAGCCGACGCGAGAGTCAATGAGGTATAGCGAGGGTAATGACTTTCGAAAACGGCACATCCGGAACCAGCACGAGTCACATCTTACAAGGCAATGACAAGTTTATTACAGAACACAAATAGTAAAAAAAACTTTGCTTTCTGCCTGATCGTCCGCCAATACTTCCAACGGCAGTAATATCCGCTCGACGCACGCGCATCGTCCGCAACGATGGTAAACGCACTTATTCAAGACCCAAACATTTCTTGAGATGAATAAGTGATATACAGGAAGCCGTCCTCGTCACAGTAATCGTGGTAGATCTCGGAAATCGTCCTAGCCATGTTCGGCACGTGTCTTTTATCCACGGTGAAAAATACTGCTTGAGTTGTTCCAATGCACATTCGATTTCTAGGAATATAATTCGTATCGACCTTTAAGTAATTCATACACTGCTAACCGATATATTACGACGACAGGCAAGTAAATCAATTTAGCCTATCATCGCGACGTCACACATTAGTAAAGCACACGATTTGGTTTAGCAAAAGCGATATTTGATATTCTACCATTTAGTAGCGGACATCCGATGTCGGCACAAGCATGCGCCAATCGAGAATTAAATCATGGGACTACCGATCGAATATAGCCTACTATTCGAAGCAAAGCATGCAATTTTCATCGTACCAGCGTCGGGTGATCAATAATTACGAAAGAGCTCCAGGCGTATCCCATTTATTCAGACCGAATTACAAGAGTCCGTAGTGGTATCAATCGGTTTAGTTTAGATACCGTTCGCGTGGATTCAATGACGTGATCCACAGTCCGCATGGACTGAAACGTTATGAACAACTGACGGCACCGGCAAATTTTGATCAGAACACAAAGTCCAAATTATCATCCTTGGTACGCGGATGGCTAGCTGTAACACGGGACACAGATATTCACGAGGCGCATAAATTCGCAACATATGCTCACTATTGTCAAGACAAGAATTAAAAATTCACAAGATTCAACGAATTTATAACGTGTGCTGTTCTACTGATATTTGTCATAGAAAGTAAAAGATAACCAAAACGCGACCGAAATGCAACTGTCCAATGTCCATAGTATATCGACTATATTAGCGAATGACTGAATATTGTTACCTTATAATCGTTGCAAACTGGCCCATGGTAATCTCTTGAGGCACGAGGTACTTTATTTTATCCAAGAAGGGCAGATTCTTTTCTTTCGGGTATCGTTCGACTATAACCTGCCGTTGGCCGAAATTTATATCCGAAAATGCATTCATTTATATTTATTATCATCAAGATGAATGAAAACATGCTTCTCACCGGCATCTTCGTCGGAAACTTGTCTCTGATGCCCCGCAGTTCTGCCATACGTGTAGCTAAATCAGATTTTATACTAAGAAATCTACGAGGCTAGCCTATTTCTAATTTTAGATGGTATATCAAAACACTCAATTCACTAGTAAGAAGATCGTGATAGTTACCAAGCGATTTCCTTTCTTTGAACGGCGTCTGATGTAGTTGGTGGGATCGTTTCCCCGTCTTATCATCGTACGCCGGAGCCATGCTTCGCTCTTTGTCCATGAGTATGAACGGTTGCGGAGCAGAGGAACCTGCGTGATCAAATACATGCATACATCCCAATAGAACACAAGCTATAGTGAAGTAACTTACTACTGGCACATCCGATTTCTAAGCGAAGTGCGCCTTTGAAATCGTAACGTAAATACCGCCTCTCAGCTGCTTACTTCACTGCGGTGATTCTCTACTGTTGTTCGTATCGCAGATGTCCTAATCAGTGTTGATTGGATACAATTAGTGAAATAGACATGAACTCTTCTCATCACCGGCGAAGCTATTCTTCGGCATCAGAGCAGTTTCTGCCTGCACTCATAACAAATCTCGGCTCGTGACTATTTAAACTCAGCTGGCCTTGGGATCAATAGAGCGTAACGCCCTAATTATAAAGAGATAGAGAATAGTGAAGTTTACGGTACGCATTATTGACAGTTTTTGTAGATGCAGACGAATCAGGTCGTTCGGGACCATTTATTCTTCTGCTCTGGTGTTCCATTTACCACAAAATTTTGAAAAGACGAGATGTCTGCTATTATCGGCAACTTTTTGATTCGCTATCAGCGCTAAAACTTAGTCTAGATAGTATAGAAAGGTGAGAGTTTGATTGATTGACTGCACCAAGTCGTTACGACTCCTGCCTTTCCACTGTGCTGCAATTCTTGAACGTAAAAATAATTTTTAAAGTGATGGTGATAATTATTGAATATCTAATCTTTCCGAAAAATGATCATCTTTTTCATTGTGTTAATGCGAGATTCACATCGAGTATGTTCTTCTTTTCTTTCCCGCACCGAAGTTCTCCAATATCATAACCCCTCTTGATATGAAATTTGGCAACCGTATTAATGGTGATATCTTCTGTTGTCTCACTGAATGGGACGTGTTCACGAACCCTCTATCAATAGTTATGGCATTGCAAAATCAACCCACTCGCGTAAGCCATGTCTATAGCGTCTGATATCAATGTTCCATGCATGTAATCTATTTGCACTTGAAAATCCGTTCATCTGAAGTCCATATGAGAATATCAGTAAATTTGACCCATCCAAAGTCTTACTTCAAGTATTAATATGATACTGCTGAGTTCATATACAGGGGCCATCGATGTCAAGCCAATGGTGTGCATTTGATAACCAAATATCAACAATCAGAATGAGATATATATTTGGTTCCACAGCGCGCAGTTCACCCTTAACAATGTCAAAATGTTTGTGCGGCTCCACATTATTTGGTGTACAGGTGTACAAATATCAAAATATGGTACTGCAAAGTCACAAAGTGAAATGTAGAGTGGTGCATGCTATAGTGAGGGGATCATGAGATCATCTCTGGTCACCTGCAGTCGGTTTGGCTCAACTTTACTGAGTAGGTTGTCACAACCTTGTGTTTTTAATTGATAATTATATTAGGCTAATAAAATAATCAGGCTGATGTTGTGAATGTCGCTTGATCTTGAAAATTATTGCTTTCACGACAAATGATACATAGGGAACTGAGGCATTGTGAATGTTATGTTGAATTAATTTGTGACAATATGTCAATTTATTTATGTCAATTACATGCTTATGTTGAAACTAGTTTATTTTCTAATATCTTAACATTGCTTTGCAGTTTTTAGTTGTTACTTTTGAGTTATCTTATTCAAAATATTGTCTAGGCCTACGGGAAATGGTCTTTTATGGATACGCGCTCCTATCGACGCGTGTGATTCTACTAGAACGGAGTTGTAGGTAACAGGAACATGGCAGAAAATTTACAAGAAATCATTGACCAACTCACTAGAGATCTTGAGCAAGCGCAAATGGAAAATAGAAAGGTATAATGTAGGCCTATAGATGGTACAGTAAAAGTGTAGTATCATTTTGAAGTAGGCTAATTTCAAATACGGGTCTGGGAAGAAAAGTACTGAGCCTGCCTGAGCCCTGAGGGCTCTTCTACAAGATGGCGTTCAGAATGTCCATGGCCCAAGACCAACTTTTTTAGTAAGCTATTTGCGGTACTAATGTGACATTGCCCACTGGCTCGCAGCCTTTTTGATTCTGTGGAACCTTTTGGCTGAAATGCCACTCAAAATCCCCTCCCACATTGAAATAGATGCATCTGTTCACCAAATTAAAGATTTAAGAATAATTATTTCTGTTTATGCCTGCGAGCACTGCTGATTGAATATACATCCTATGCGTGTTACTCTGAATTGTCAAATTCCCTAATTCTGAAACACCTAGGCGGTAATTTCCCCAGGTTGGAAATCTCTCGTCTTCGCATCAACTTCCTTGAGCATAGTTTACATTAATATTCAAACACTCCTCTATGGGGCACCTCACACAGGGATGTGTAGTTTTTTTAGTTAGGAATTGTTATTTGTCGGTAAAACATGATTCCTTCACTGTAACAGCATACCTTAATTGCCCTATAACCAGGAAACTTAAGGGCCTGATTATCTTAATTCAAAACCTAATTATGTCAATTCTTAATTCATACAAATTATATTTTTATGAAATATCATCTCATCATAAACTTTTGCATAATCCCTCAAACCTGTCACAGGACAGCTGTATTCTTTATCTCAATCGTCGCCAAGAATATTTAACCACTCAAGATTATCAAATAGCTTTTGTTTCCCTGTATCTTCACAATTTCCTATCAATATAATTACTT
>ATSW01007338.1:0-11559 GCA_000444245.1 Botryllus schlosseri
ACGGGGGCGCAGACTAGATGACCTCATGGGGCCGTATCGCAACTCCGTCGCCAAAGCATCTCGATGGTGCAGGCGAGAAAGAATATCATCTCTCTCTCTCTCTCTCTCTCTCTCTCTCACAGATATGTTAGTTGGGAATACATTTATTGGAGGCCACATGCCATCTCTACGTTGGGTATGACTTTCTCATAGACGGGTTGAAAAGATTATAGACATGTCTGAGAACACCATGTTGGATCTTCGCGTATTGAGTAGACATCATTAGCCTACCTGCATTATAATTGCAGGTGCGTTTGTGGTTTACGTTCAATTTTGGAAAGTTGTTTTTGCATCCCCAAAATTTCTTCTTCCCATAGGTCCATGGTGCCACACATCAAGATGATCCTCATGTACTGTACAAAGTCTCCAAGCGGCTTGTTGCATACTGAGCTGAACGGGACATCATTTTAAAAATATTGCCCGATTGTGGGACTGTCTATATCAGTGGTTCTCAACCTGGCGGGGGGCGCGAGAAATCGACGAAGTATGTATGAATTCTGACTAAATATGTGTTTTACAATCATTCTGAGAAGACGATTGTTGAAGACGAAACGTATTTCGTATTCAAAAAAGCACGCCAAATTCAAACTGCAGCAGTCGCGCTCAATGGAGTATAGGCTGATTTGAACTTCATTAGAGCAAATTTTGGATATTCTTTGAAGATTTAGAGCAATTCCATGTGTAACTCATTCATTTAATTCATAGCTTTGGCAGTAGCCGAAAGCTCGGTGCGCTCGGTAGCTGTTGTGAGAAGCTTGCGAACTGCATTGCCTAAGACAGACTCAATTGCAATATTGGTTGCCCTGTTTCGCCCACAATTAGGCTACCCTAAATCAACACAATTTAATTCAATTCCAAAACTGATCAAATTTATAGCATGACAGTACAGAACGACGCCGTGCTCTCTGTAGTCACTAACAGCATTAGGATTAGTCTCAGTGCAGCCTACCTTGAAATAAATAGATGTCCTGTTCAATGTTTTTTGCTATTTTCAAACAAGTTTGGAGAAATTTGTCAGAAATGTTAAAGACTCATCAACTGGAATGCGGATTTAAACCCGGCGTAAGACCATATGTATGCTATTAGATCAGGGATGGGCAACCTGCGGCCATAGAAGGGAATTGTGCGGCCGTCGTCACCTAATTCAATTAGTATGTGTTGGCGGCCGTCGACATGCAAATGGAAATTACGAATTCACTCCCAAATTTTTGAGAGATTTTAATTAATCTTGAAATTTTCTTCGTGCTCCGCGCAATTCAACATAACTTCATTTTTCTATTTTAATATAGTAGCATCATAGCAATTTACAACGTTGCAAATTGCTATGGTAGCATCCTTTTCAATATGAGCCGGAATCGGAATCGTGTCCTCCTCGCGAAATAAATTTGTTTGTGGTACATTTGGGCGATTTCAATATATTTCCACTACCGATACAATCGACAATCCTGACGGAGGGTCAAGAAATAAGAGCGTGCAACAAAGTGACTAATAACAATTGGCCCACCTGAAGATGCATTATCATTTATAACTTGCCCTAAATTTTCGAAAGCACTCCCTCTATGAACCCTACCGGTGAATCTGATCACATGGGCTGTGAAAGGATAAATATTTGATAGTAATATGTGATACTGCTACTATTAATTACAGAATTCCTTCGTGAATCTAAAAAAAATTTGCAAATAGGTATTTTGCGTTCAGTTCGTAGAGTGGGGTAAAACGCCTAGGCGAGGTAAGACGCCCACCATCAATATCACAGAACAAAGCGAGCATTGAATGCGTCACAGTATCACAAATATCGCCCAATGGTCAGACGAGACTGTCACTTTGATTTCCACACCAGGCTGAAGATTTGTAATGTTTTAAGAGATTTTATGACTTTTACACATATTCTTACCAAAAGATAGCCTTTTACAATCAAGTGAAATGTCATATTTACCGGATGCTACAGAAACTTTTCCGGTTCTATTTATGCTTTCACTACGCGTAGTTGGATTTAAGCCACAGTCCGGAGGTGAATTTAAAGAATACCCACCTGGTAACTGATCCACAAAGAATGGCGACCTTGAGGCTAAAATGCCTACCCCACCCGTGGGGTAAAACGCCCGACCCCTTTAGTCCAGTAAATGTGGACTGAGTAGTCGTTTATGGGTTCATCTAGGATGATTTCTCGGAGAACACCATTCCTATCGAAATTGCTATTCAGCTGTGGAATATAGACTATCCGACGAAATAAGATATATCTCAAGAACTTCCGACTTGTTTTTTGATTTTCATAATCAGTTGACATTTCTGGATGAAATTTGTTTTCAAAAAGATCCGGTACGCCATGATGAGGCGGAGAAGCATGTATAGGGATTATATATTTATCGGTTACTGAGTGGCATGCTATATTTAGTAGGGTATAACGGGGAAAAAGCCTGTGGAGGCGTTTTGCCCCACCCATTTAACCAAACGTCAAATTGGTGGACACAGATGAATGATAATTTTACACATGATAATTGATACTTGGACTTTTCATACGATCGTGGCAGAGTGGGGACGATATCTCGCGCGCAAATTCCGAAATTCAACCATTTCGACCAGTTTGGTGGATATTATGACGTTTCCCGCTTAGGGTAGGCGCTCTGCCCCACTCTACCCTACGGCTATGCCCTGGAATGCATAAGTAGCCTAATCGAAATGCGGCCGTGATTAGCAAAAAGGTGTTCTACCTCTGCATTAGATGATGTGCTCTTTTTGACATGACGATAAGTGCAGGGGTGTCAGGGGGCGCATGTCCGAAAAGTTTGAGAACCGCTGGTCTATATTTTATCGTTTTAATTTTGGCGCAGCTAGTTAATCCACTGTCATCGGGTCGAGCGACTATGGTTCTAGTCTCGGAAGTTGCGAAGGTTTATTATCGATGCTCCTTCTCTCCTGCGTTCTTACCAAAATTATTGACCGAATTCCTTTAATAACTTTGAAACAGTTTTCGTGCTTGGTGCTGAAGACAAGCTGATTTCCCATAACATATTATAATAACATAACCTTATGTTATGTCTGTTGGTGAAAGAAGTTGTTTTAATCACCCAAAAATGGCCTAGACAATAGTCTAAAATTGCTATGTTTTAATATCCTTAGGGGGGTTCTTTTACCTGATCAACCGACTTTCATTAGAACGTTGACAAATCGCTGTTATAGAGAATGGTCAGCTTGTAAAATCGCGGTATTATAGCTATGATGCGTGTGCGTTTATTGTGTTGAATTCTTGTGTTCGACTGCATCGTGCTTTACATTTGGAGACAAAATTATGCCACCTCGACCTCGGACTCTACCCAGCAATATCACACATTCTTCGAAGCCTCCTCCATATATCCTTCGTCAATAAGACGTGAAGTTGGCATAGTCCTTTTCCGCCTAAGAGTCGGTCATTGCCGGTTAAACGGAGGCCTGAATCGTCTCAATCTATGCAGTACGGGTCTATGCGATAACTGTGGTTGCCAAGAAACGCTGTCCCCTTTCCTGTTACACTGCCCCAACACGTACACTACAGACGTAAATTGAAGGAAAAGACAGCATACAACCATATTCCATGCACTATGTAAACTGCTTCCCAATCTTTTCCAGTTCGCGACCCACTTTTCATGTAACTTTCGTTACGCGACCCCCCAGACTCGTTTCACCACTGATCGTGGGCGCCAGTTTTTAAATTGTCAGTTATAATTATCAGGCCACGCATAGCGTGAACATTTTTCGGATGGGATTCGGTCCATAATATTGGCAATTGCATATTACTATAAACTTTTTGTCCTGTCTGAGCCCATTGTGACCAGATTTACCAGTCGAACTGAGGGAGGTGGTGTCTTTGAAAATTTCGGGCAGAGAGGCTAATTCATTCCGGCAAGCCCGTTGTTATTACGTTTTGGCATGATTTTATTTCGTGACCAAACGTCTGTTGTATAGTCAAAAGATATCAGAATCGCCCAAAAGTACCAGACTAAAATATAAGAAGATATTCTTCCTTGTGACGCAGATTGCAAATTGGCATTTATTGACAGAGCGAATGATTTGTTTCCGCGCGGTTCAGATTGCCAGAACTGCAATATTTGCGTCGCGCCAATTGTTTGTTGAATATAACGATACATCGAACTGGATTGCTACATTTCCCGATCAGCGTTCGCAAAGCCATTGGAGGAGAGAATGTATTTTCAGGCATACACACTAACGCACTGTCCAATTTCATACTCCAATCAAATTGACTGCCACGAAAATCTTGCAGACGAATTATTGTGAGCACGAGAACATGGCTCGTGGCGCCTTTGCACGCAAAATTTTTTTAGAGGAGAACGCATATTTGCTCGTCTAATCTTGAGAAGATAGGGTGTATCGAATATTTGGCAAATTGGCAAACATTTCGAAGTGCTTCGTGACCCACCTGAAGTAGCTTCGCGATCCACAGGTGGGTCGCAAGTAGGGCTGGGCACAACGATTCGAGTATACTCGAATCTGAATTGTCACAAAGTGCAATGAAATGGGTATGGTCGAAAAAATACTAAATATAGCTACTGTGATGGATAACATGCATTGTTTTCTTTGTGGTGTCATAAAAGGTAGATATTTAAACTTTGACATATTGCATTCTGTTATTACGTCATAATGAGTGATACTCGAGTACTCGACTCGACTCGAAGCATAATACGTGATTCAGATTCGAATCACTCAGGTACTCGAATTTGCTCAGCCCTAGTCGCAACTCGCAAGTCGCAACCCACCGGTTGGGAAGCACTGCTGTAAAGGACATTCTGAACCATTGATAGATACCGAAATCTACGAGTTTGTCGTGAAAACCGGGCGCATATTATGGATTTACCAATTAACGTAAACAATATTATTGTCTGACTATGTATAAAGCGTAAATCTCTGCACACAAAATATAATCTATCTATCTTATATAGTTATATAGTTTTATAGTTTCTGGCCTACAGTTGTATTGCGTATAATGCCCGTTTTCAGTTTATAAAAGCCTTGGTTACTCTGTGAAATAAAGGTCATCAAATTTATCATCAAATTAATATTTGATTTTAAATTTATATTATCTCCATGTCTTCAGCCATTATAGCAGTGGTCGGGAACCTATGACTCGCGAGCCATATATGGCTCTTTTGGTATAAGATATGGCTATTTGTCAAATATTTATTTTTGTACTGCATTGATCAATATTGCAGCGCTTTGTTGGTAAATTTTCATCACGGTAAAATAATTATTCTCGTGACAATATAGACATGTCTTTGAGAGGTAAAGACAATGCCGTCTTCGGGTTTAGGTGCTAGGACCCCTCTCTTCAAAATCATCAAATTCAAGTTACTGTCACGCCGGCGGCCAATATCACTCGCGAATTCTATGTGCCAATATTGTTTGTGTTATACTGGAGTGGAACCTCGGTTCCTGAGAAAATACTAATACAATGAATGAAATGAATGAATTTACCCTTTTCAAATAATCCCGCAGCAAACATGATCGTTTTGTGTTTAGGATTTTAACCTGTTCTATTCATGGTAAAGGTAGGCCTATACGTCCGAACTGTACATAACAACACCGACACCAAAGTCAATATCTGTATACGCAAGCACCAAACAATTCGCATTTACACCTGAGTCTGTAACAGCGTATGAAACAAATCGACGGACTTGAATGGCTATTTGTGTGAATATCTAACGGGTCTAGCAGTTGATGATTGGATTTTACGTCTCTTTTATACAGTGGGCTGAGCATACTGAATATAACAATACAATGTAGACCTTCGCAGCCAGTTTCGTCACGACGTAGCAGGAAGCAGAACTCGCCCGGGAAAGAGCGGTAATCGATTGTTACAAACAATGCTGTTTACTCGGCCGGAATCAGACTATTATGTCACGGGTATTTGAGGTTTGTTACTGTCCGATGTAGACCTGTATAGCGTACAGACACGTCGCTAATTGTGAAAGCGAACACAACGCTTTAACGTGAATCATATAGGCCGACTGACATATCGTTCCATCCGATTCAAAATCTACGGCAGGGGTGGGCAAACTTTTGGGCTCGCGGGCCGCATTCAATATCTGAATCCATTCGCGGGCCGCACTATATAAAATTGGGATTATAAACTAAAACACAATATCGGCATTTAATTATATAGTGAGGACATGGAGATAATGTGTGTGCTTATTTAAAACAAACCAAACATTGCTTTATTGATACCGTACACGCGTCAGAAAAATAGTGGCGAGATTTCATAGGCTGGTCGACCACAATAACAAATTTGTCAAAACTATGGCGATTAAATTCAGTTGTCCCGATTCTTAGAACAGGATTGAAATTTAAATCTCTGAGCAGCGATCTGTTCATAGATTTACTAATTTCACTTTTGTTCAGTTCCAGGACACACAATGCAGGGAAGACACGCGCGAATCGTTTTTATAAGCACATCAAAGAAATAACTAAAACTGGAGTGGCCAATTTGAAATCTCACTCGTGATCCGAATTATATCAATCTCGCTTAGGATTACTGTGATGTTTAGCAGTGGAAACCTTTAAAATTGCGCGGGCTTTGAGATCGGGCTGTTGCGACAGAAATTAAACATAAAAAATAATATAGGAAGTATTTACCTCAGAAAAGTGGTTCTCCAATCTTTTTAAGACACGCCCCCCCCCCTTATGATGGTAAAAGATCCCCCCCCCCTTATCGTCATATCACAAAACGCAACCAGGATGTTAGCAAATCTAACGGATAGTTTGATGGCACGGAAGGTTACGACTGTGGATGAGAGATTTTAAAATAAGAAATTCAGACTAAATACAGAGCAATAATATTACGTGAATGACAATCGCGCATAGCGCGAAAAAAAATTTCAGTTGAGCTCAGCTTCGCGCCCCCCTTCAGATGCTTTCACGCGAGGGGGTGCGCGCACCCCTGTTTGAGAACCACTGTCTTAAAATTATCGTGGTGAAATATACTAAGAAAAAGTTTAATCAAGTCCCTGCATTAATTCGATTTTTAGTACCGGTACGCATTTTATCAATATTTTTTACAAGTTTCTATGGACTCTCGCGGGCCGCGGGCCATAGCTTGGCCACCCATGATCTACGGCGATATTTGTATTCATTCCGTGATGGGAAATCCCCAAACTTAAGTTGTGATGTAGGTCGTTTCTGTTTTGACGTTTCGTATCAAATCGGTGCTTTAAAGACACGCCATAATCGCGTATCGCCAAAAACAAAGTCTAGAAAATTGTGGACAGGGCTATTCAGCGCCAGAATATTATCGAGATTCAAGTATTCGGCAAACACGAGGTGGTCATTTTGGACCACGTTTTATAGAACGAGTCTGTTATAGACATGGCAGCTTACTTCGTGGCGTCGCTTGTTTCCCTGAATAATGCCTTACAAGGCTATATATCTGCACCTTCCTTGTCCAACGGCATGTGTATATTATGCACATTGCACATACTGTCTATGTATATCATGGGTCGGTGTAGATGCCGCAAAACATTAAGGACAAAAATATATAGCGACCTATTCCTAAACTTGATATGCCTTGGTAAGGCCTGGCGCCAAAACGGGAGGCACCGAAGCCCCCGCGGCCCGCAACCTGGAAAATCGAGCTAAATTCCCCTGCACAGCACCTCTTGATAACGGTTGCGTAAATCCCGATGATATGAAGACTATCATTGGAGCGCAGAGAAATAAACTACACGACGACACACCATTAACTTTGATGGATTGATAGATGGAATAATCGCTTCATTCAGACCCACAACGACCTGATATTTACTTTGTAAAGAACTTAGTTTCGGTTTGGAAATTCCATTGAAATATTATCACAAACACGAAATCGGACCCACAGTGCAATTAAGGAAATATCAAAGATGTGTAACAGTGAGAGAATGACCAAATATCGCGATATTGACCATAAATAGAGAATTCAATAAAGAATAAATCAATTAATAAATAAATAGATATTAAGTAAAAATAACAATCAATAAATAATAAATAGAAATAAATGAATAAATAAATAAATAAATAAATAAATAAATAAATAACATCCAACGAGCAACAACGGAACACGGAAAACAGCAACAAGCAGCAGGTGCATTTATAATAGCTAAATATTGTTATTTAATAAATACTGTACTTCATGTTCTGTGTGTTCACGTAATATATATACGTATAAACTAATAGGAAAATGAGATGAGCATTGAATACAGTATTTTAGTATACCGTTGTCGATAAATAAATAAATAAATGAATGAATGAATGAATGAATAAATGGCTAGCGTTGAGATGGACTTGACAATGAAAAGAAACAATATTTTAAAAATATACTAATGTCACAGTAACTTGTGTATGGTCGAATGAATGCCCTAAAATCTCTAGCACGTTTTGAGACTCTTGATGGCACTGGCAACGTCTACTAAAAATAAAGCACATGAATGCTTTTTGGTGTTCAGTCCTTTAGTCAACTTTTTCTGGACTTTCAATATTTTCTTCAATTTTCTCCAAGACTTTTTGGATACCGACGATTTCAGTTCTCTCGTTACTAGCTTCTTCTTTAGCTTTCGCGGCGGAATCTGTATAAAGAATTATAGTTTGAAAAACACTGTCCTCGTCGTCCACTGTCATTAGTCTTCGATGTCACTAGAAATATGCGAGACCAGAGACCACCGCATAATGACTCAAATGACTATTCATTTGCTATACGAAAGGAATATGCCTAGATCTATGTATGATCGTCATTAGAAATATCAATGGTAATCGACCCTCGGTGCGAATCGATGGAGCCATGCAGTCCCAGCGTCAACCATAATGACCTTTCACCAGGATAAAACTTTCTCTCAAATTTGAGAATCGAGACTACTTCATCACACAAATGGATCGGCTATATTTTTTGAAGTAATCGATCGGAATAAACACTGTGACACTAGATCTATTCGTACCCTTTTGCCGTCGGTCTGTAGAATTCCTTCGTTGACAAGATCTAACAAATTATTCCCGCCGTGAAGTTTGAAGCATTTCTTGGCCATTTTCTGTGTAATTAAATGTATATGTAAATTAATGATTCACGAAAGTTATCACTATTCCATAGTAACCGATCTATCGCTACAATTGGACGTATTAGAGCATAGAACTATATGACATTTGGGGAGATATTTGAAAGACAACTTACGTTTCTTTTGCTTTTCTGCAAAAACAACAATATCCGGTAAAAATAGAACACGTTGTACAGAGGCGTGTCGTCTGAAATCTTCGATACACTTTCCCGGAGGATGGCTGTATTTTCACCCATCCGTTCAATTTGAGACTGCAGAAACAATATATACGTGGTTTACATGTATTGAATGCAAATGCGCAACACAAGGCATACGTTGAAAACAATCTTATTCAATTATAAGCTTTGGAAATCATGTCACACCCTAACAACCATTTAGCCTAATATATCGTTAGTCTTGCATATTTTTAATGAGCAATGACTGTGAAACAATCTACATCGGTGACGTTCAACACGATGGAATTTAGTTTTACGTATCTTAACTTACCATTGACGGCTCGATCGTGTTGTAAAGCTGGTAATATATCGAATCCTGAACATTTCTGCGTACGCAGTATTCCTTCGACGATACGATAACAGGCGACAAAATCAAAGCCAGGATAGAAAAGTAGCCTTGCATATTGAAGTCTTGCTTATTAGAATCTTGTTATTTTGGGAGTTTGATTGTGATGATTTCATCTGCGGCAGCGGGCCTTTATATATTGCCGGCATGTTTGCCAACTAACACTGCGAAATTTTTGCGTTGTCGTCACAAAACCTCGAAATAGGACGCTGCGCCTACTTTCGCTAATTCATAACGCGTCGATATTTAGTATAGAGTATGCTGTTTATTAACCGAGAGTGGAAATTTCGCCGCGGCTTTACACGATCTCCCGGTGCGGCACTTTCCCGTTTACTTTCCCGGGGTTGCATCCGGTTTACATTTCTTAACCTTTTTTGTTTATTATCACTGTATCAATAAGTCGTTTGTCGTGTCTTTTACTAGCTATGAATGCAATCATTCCCACCGTACAGCTTTCATATGTATAAGCAAGCGATCGGCACTTTCATTTTGATTTACTGGTTTACGTCACGCAACACACGTTGCCATGATGTAAATATAGCGTCCTTAGAATATTTCTATTTTAGTCTCAACCTCGACGAACTCCGTTGTGTACTCACGGTTTCGCTGTGGGTTCGGTTGTCAAGCCGCGAGATGTCGCGTTGGCAGATTTCTATCGCGCAGGCAATATCTTATTCATTCCAATTCAACAGGTGCTGACAATTACTCCCGACGTGTGTCGGCCGGAAATATTCGGGTTCATTTCAATATGAATATATTATTCAATTGTATATTGAAGTTTTGTACCTCCAAGTGTCTCATATATTCATTCGTATATATGAAGATGTTCATCAATTCCAAACATCACAAGATTGCGATATAGTCAAAGTTAGGAAAGCATCAAAATTATCCAGATGTACCTGGAACTATCTGCCGGTGAAAATGTGCATGCNCATATCACGTACAATGAAAAATAGTATTCCTCCCTGTACGTACATGATCAAAATGCATCATTATTTCGATTGGATCGGAACCGGTACGTTATCNAAAACAGGATCGTGTTCGGGACAGGATCACAGNNGGGTACATCATATCTGCTTTTAGAGACTGCCAAAGTAGTCGTTGATGATACTCAAGCACACATAGAAGTGGCGGGTTTCAAGATGCGCCACATCACNTGAGGTAGACGTAGAAAACGTTCGGTGATGAGAGAGTAGTCTGATCAAGTAAACGGGTACTGGGCATCGNAGAATTTTTGTTAGTAGTTGGGCATAACTTTCCAAATTGCAAGAAGCATGTTTACGAGTGACGCAAAATGACCAATGACCCCACAAGTATCGTGCAAATTTCGAAATTATCATCAGGTACCGTGACACGTCGGTTATATACAAACGTTTATGNGTAACAGCGATGTAAATATATCCAAACCCTACATTCTACGTGACGATATATGCAACTGTTTCACTTCCATCACTTCAGCAAGTAGCGCAAGTATACTTGAGTACTCGAAAAACATATAAGTACATCGTAAGTCGTAACCAATTGCCTTTCTCTAATTCTCGTGAAGTAACTTCTTGTTCACTCAGCTAAAAGTCTTTCTATCAGCTCGGCTCCTCAGTTTGCTGCAGTTCATCTCACCTTAACAGCACTTGGCAAATGCCAATTCGTCAAGACGGCCGAATTGGCGAGTAATCGGTGATATTTTCGGAATTAGGCCTGAACATATTAACAGGGCCCGGTATGTACTTTTAGAAACTATATCTACGAGGATACTTTTCGTTCCTTCATTTTTTACTTCTGTTTGAAGTAGTTTGGATATGTCATGGAAATCATTACTTTTTCTCGAATATAAGTAGAAATTTACGACGTCACTTCTACTTGAGTACCAACGATGACTGTACCACCCCCCCCCCCC
>ATSW01007339.1:0-14582 GCA_000444245.1 Botryllus schlosseri
GAGCTGGAGCCGGAGCAGTGGTAATAATGCTGCTCCGGAGCTGGAGCCGGAGCTGATGTATGATAGAAGAAAGCTCCGGAGCCGGAGCTGGAGCAATGCAAATTTACGGCTGCTCCGAAGCCCTGGTTGGAGTATATACGATCCCTACTTCAGAGACTTGGGCGTAAATTGGGTCAATCAGTGATTATTGACAAGAGATAATATGGTCACTGAGTGTCACCATGGTTAGTAGGTTTGACGATGTTGTTCCGCAGATTTTTATGCAAGTTTCAGTTTGAAACATTTGCCAATGAATTTTATCGGGTGTTCAACTAACCGGAGCCGGTTTATATTTGTTCCTTTACTGCGTTAAGAATTTTGCATTATTCGAAGTCCAAGCCGTTATGATGCGAAACTTTTTGAGACAATGTGGTGGTGACATTTGACTTCAGTTAAGATTTTCAATACATTCGTTGATTAAGTCTATCTCCAAAGGAACCGTTTTAAAACATTTCTTACTATTAAAAATATAAGGTATTCGAATACAAATGGAGCTCTAATTTTATTTCGTTTCCTGTCAATACCATAGACGTAATTCACACTGTATAATAGAGTAGTGCTCTTTATAGCGTAAATCGAACTCCCTATGTAAAGCTATTGCAACTGCACTTTGGATGCAACAATACGGTAAATGTAATACTCGATTAAAATAGAACAAGGCTGTATCGCACCATAAGTGGTGCGTCGAGATATACCGATCCATCCCAGCGGACGCATGTATGTGTTGTGCGATTATCCCCTAGAGATGACCATATGACGTTTGGCTGGTTGAAGTAGCCAGTGTACCACGCAGTTGTTACGACAGCAGGCTGTAGAAGCGTTCAATTTCTCGTTTGTTTATTATAATTACACGAATGTGCACTCAATAAGAAAGATATGCGTCTTCGAGTAAGCTTCATCATAGATTTGCAGCGAGCGAAGGTGCGGTTGCGTTATCGGTGATACAAGGCGCAGTATAAAGGTAAGGTTGGCGTGCGGATGAGGCGTTGATTCAACAACTCTTAGCACATTTGGACAATTAGGTAATTCTAGTTTTCTAATTAGATTAATTAGAACGAAGTGCCACTAATATAATTCTATTCTAAATTGTGAAATGTTTCTCTGCTCTAATATTAATTCTAGTCTAATTTCTGGTTTACGGAAAATGCTACGCGAGTACTGTATAGCACGAAACGAGCCAAGCTTGGCGAACAGACATTTGCCATTCTCTTGCTCATGATAACGTACTCCGATTTGATATGAAATGAACTTTATTTTTGTTGTCTTTCAATTTTTAAGATATGCGAATTCAGGAATTCTAATCTAATTTGGAAAAAAATGCTTATAGCTGTATTCTAATTATATTCGAATTTGGAAACGATGAAACTTTTCTAGTTGTCCATCACCGCATCTAAGGCTGAGAATTTGACTTATCAGGAAAATGCCGAAGCAATCTCAGCCGCCTCCGGGCGTGGACATCGATCTCGGTGATAAGGATGTCCAAAAAGCGGCGGCTATGATCCAGAAATCTTTCCGGGGTCACCGGGTAAGAAAGAAGATGCTTGAAGACGGACCTCCTAAGTAGGCTACCATATTTTGCCAACCACGCTATAGCCAATCGCATATTCAACATTGTGTCTAAATCTGCAGATTTCTGGACGAGTTGCAAGACTACAATGCTATGGCGATGAGTACAGCGCGTCTCGACTGCAGACTTGGTGGTTTTCCTGACCCAGAAGTGACGTAAGCATTTCCATAAAACTCGCGATCGATTAACTACGTTCAAATATACATCTAAAAAGAGTTCTGTTATGCATAACTTCAATATACAATTTAGTCATCTATTCATATTGTAATAAACCCGAATACGATCTTAAATATAGTACATCAAACTTAAGCCATCTGTTCACTGGACTGTTCGACTTTTCATTGCAGTGACCTCCTATTTTGTGATACGATTGCTGATATGCAATGTTGTTTCCAATTGTATGCTACGGTAGGGCCGCGAATTTGAATTAAGTGTTAATTTTAATGATCCGAGTCGAGGGTGTCAGATGATTTTTTCTAATATTGAAATTAAAGCTATTTTCCTCTGAGAGCTAATCTATTATTAAATAAAATTATACTTTCATTAGTAGTTTCCACTGCGGAAAGCTTTGAACCCCGCACATCAATAGGAATTCATTTTCTGTTATGTAGTGATCAATCCTATCATTATCAAGAATGCAATGAAATAGGTATGGTCGTAAAACTACGAAATAATCTTCAATGTGATGTAGAATTGGCATTAGATTCTATATAATATTCGAATATACACTTCCGAAACGTTATCTGCTAAAATCCAATTTCTTCTAATTTTCTCAAAGTTGGTACAAAGACGCCCAGGAACTGAAGGAAGGTCCGAAATATCAGATCGTGTTTGAAGATCCGGATATCTGCGCCCTTGTTATCAAAAACGTGGAGGTGAATGACGCCGGAAAATACTCGTGTAAGGCTAAAAACCATTTCGGCGAAGTGTTCGATTCCGCCGAACTCTTTGTGACGGGTAAGCATAGGTTTTCGTTTAATCACTTCTGGTCAATTCCTTACAATAGTACCGTTGGTAATAATTCAACCCAATTTGACGTCTACTATATCCATGTGATTGTAGTAGAACTGACCGCAGTGAAAGTTTTGGAATGCGAACTACTGATATTGAAATTAATCCCTGACTCATATTTAGTGTCGCATCTAGGCCAAACTATTCCAAAACAATCCTTTGTGTACCAAGCCTATTCTTTGACTATACAATTGACTATACAAACAACATCAGATTGCGATATGTAATATTAATATAGACTATCATTGTAATTTACCTTTTGGAACCTTGATTGGCTAAAACTTACTTACAATGATAGTTAATGCATGATTATTATATATGATTATAATAACAAAGTTATATTCATTCGCAAGTGAACGTTAAATAGAGTGTGACTGCTACCAAGATCTTACGTTTATATATATCGTCAGCTATCGGCGCAACAAAGTATTTTATGAATAACGGAATTATATTAATTTTAAGAGCACGATATTGATATATGTTCACATTGAAGAATATATTCATAGGCCAACATACATGATTTAGTTAATAGCAAGCTGACAAAATCGGGTTAGTGATATATTTTTATCCTCGTTCAACAGCTCCTCCGCAGATCGTCAACGGTCCACCCAATGTCAGCGTCAAAGTCGGGGCAACAATAACGCTAACTGCAACAATATCAGGTGTTCCAGCTCCGGAAGTGAGTAAACTGATTAATGTGGTCCAGGAACAGGGGCGGGCAACTTTTCCAGTCGGCGGACCGGCGGGCCGGATTACAGAATTGATACATTAATCGCGTATTTATTCACCCATACCTGTATGCAGAAATAAATCGTATTTAATGTAAATTTCATTGATACCAAAAACTGTATTTAATGAATTTATTAACCTAATGAATTGTTGAAGTCAATTAGACATCTGTAGTCGATCAAAGTTGTCAACAAGTTTTCTGGCTCCATGTCGGATGTAAAAACCATTCGTAAACACTGCTCGTGAACTTCAGCTATATTGGAACGCAGCCTTGTCTTGCTATCGTCGATGATCGAAAATATTTTCTCGCAAATGTATGTCCACCCGAACAGAACAAGTAGTTTCATGACCATCTTTCTCAGGTTGACAATCTTGGATTCATTCTGTGACGCCTAAAATTTGCAATACCTTCAGATTAGAATTTCACATTCAGAGTAAAAACACTCTGCGGCCCGCTCAGAATCCCGTCGCGGGCTGGATCCGGCCCGCGGGTTGTATGTTGCCCGTCCCTGTCATAGAATAATAGTTCTTTGACGGCCATAGTAACGACAACAACTCAGCGAGCTGTTGTGAACGCTGATGAAACTAAACTTCGAGTACAAACACGTAGGTTAGTTTACGAAAAGAACGCAGTCATTTTGTCCGATGCGGCGTATCCCTGAACACTGACATAGTACGCTCCGCACAAATTTCATGCCATTTTGAGGCCACCTTCCGTGATTATTCCATTATCATCGATCGTTTGTGAGCATTGGATTCACCACGATCTGAATAGCTTGACCGAACTTCATGCTTCGATTGTCTTTGTTTTCATTTATTTTATAAAAGAAGCTACCGCTAATCACTGGACATGTCTCGCTCATGGTCCATGGTATTGTACAAATTCTATCCACTGGAACATAAGACATTGGACAAAAGCATTGCACAATACGATTAGACAGGGCTGGGCAAAACCGAGTACTTTTGTGAATAGATTCAGAATCGAATCGTGCATGCAAATACCATTCATTATACAGTTAAATATAGCGTGATAATAGTATGGGCAGCGTGGAAAGTTCAAATATGTACCGATACGCGACCACAAATTAATTATTGCCAGTTTTACACTACAATAAGCATAATTTGGTATTTTTCGACCATAACTATGCCATTGTAGTTGCACCCTATTGGTCGATCACGGCTTCTCAAAAAAGTAATTTCCTATATGCTTCGGGTGCTGGAATACGACCAATCGGGGTTTCTAGACTTCCACAGTGGAAGGAAGTATCAAACTATAATTCCCGTTAATAATATTATTCCTGCTGGAAAGGGTCAATTTAGTCGGAAAAAACCGTCTCTCTTCATTCGACTGGAGCTAATAAAATTTATACTCCATTCGGATTCAAGTTAACGAATCATTGTGTACAGCCCTAATTACGACCGAACTACGATCGCAAATTCTATATTCAGCTATAGCACATTTGTGGGGTCAAGAATACCATTTGCGACTTCTATCACATGAAATACATATATGCAAAGATTGTACAGTACACCTAAACTTCACTTCATTTTTAACTTATTCGTAATGTCCTCATTGGTGTTCGATAATAATTAATATCGCATTTGCCAGGTTGGATGGGCGAAGGGTGACGTAGATATCGAGGAAGATGATCGGATATTTTACGATATTGATGAAGTGAACGATACAACTACACTGACCATCAAAAACTGCACCAAGAAAGACGCCGGAAAATACGAATGCTACGTGGAGAACGAGATGGGACAGGATCACACCTTCTCTCGAGTTGAAGTCAAATAATTAATTTATTTCCGACAATCGAAAACAATATTAAAATGAAAATAATATGGAGTTTTTCGTTTCGCTTATTGTTATTTACAATAGCTGATTTATCATTCCTTCTGGAACGTCTCAGTTTCGATGACAGCAATGCTGTAATACAAACAGACAGTTTTAGGCGTACTGGAAACGTGTCACAAATGCTAACGCGTCGTATTATACAACGAATATCACCGCGCACAGTGATATAACTCAATACCAGAGATGTCTTACGCACTGGACTATGCGTATTGGCTCAGAATAACTTTATCTGATCTCCCATCATAAACTCAGACGTCTGATTAAGGCATAGC
The DNA here is from genome assembly GCA_000444245.1 of Botryllus schlosseri. NCBI lineage: Eukaryota > Metazoa > Chordata > Ascidiacea > Stolidobranchia > Styelidae > Botryllus > Botryllus schlosseri. The sequence continues at coordinate 5,477 of ATSW01007339.1, forward strand.
CGAGACGTTGGTTGGCAGTTGCAGATTTTCAGGGGCAAAAGAAGTTTCCACAAAATGGTAAGGATCTAGTATCGCGTAGTTAAAACATTTGAACTCCAGTTGATTGTGATAAGCCTGCCTCGTTTGCTATGCATCAGTAGTCATTCATTAATTCACGGCCAACTTTAAATTCTGTATTTTGGAGAATCCATTGTTTGCGTATGGTCTCCACAGTCCAATCCAATGAAAACACGGTCTCCTCTGAATGTCTGTAATAATGGTTAGTTCGCTTCTGCCTGCAATGAGACCGGTGGGGAGTAGGGATTGTGCGAACGTTATGTTTACGACGTGTTCATTTCAATATTTCAGAGGTTCGCTTTCATATACGAGCCTTAAAAGCAATATTCCCTCTAAGCTGCGCACGTGCGCAAATGCGCAGTGCTGAAGCGGTCTCTGCGCACAGAAAATCTAAGTTGCGCACAAAAAATCCGAAGTGATGTTTTTTTAAGTCGTTGCGCACTGTTGTCCAAGGGACCACGCAGGCGCGCAAACTCGTGAAAAATTAGAGGGAACATTCCCAGGGGCAAATAGTGTTATCGCTGAAGTCTTACACCGAGGTACAAGTGCGGCCCGCAAAGGTAAATATTGCGCTCCGTGAAGAAATGAGACTCTGCAATCACGAGCGACTGCCGAAAAATGTTTTCTTTTAGTATGGTCTCGTACGCGTGAGCGATACTGATATCATTTCAATAGCGCATTATTTTCTGGGAATGGCGAAATAACATGGTTTAACAAAGTTATAAATAACAAATAATGGGCTAGCTCGAAGTTAATCTGCGAGAAACTAGCACATAGTCTTATTCGAGTGTCATGAACATTGCGTAAGATTTCCTCAGGACCGTACCTGCCGCACCCCAACCCTCAATTAGGGGGCCGAGATCGAAGGGAGCTCAAAATTATAGGCACTTAGGCGTCGGCCATTACCTTGCCACGACGCACCAAGACATATGAAGTTATAGGCTATGTGACATGCGACTCCGAGAAGTGCGCCAAAACGATCAGCAGCGAGAAAACCTTGGCCGAAAATGACTGCCCTATATGCTGACCGAAAACTTCGATTCATACATATAAGTTTAATTGTCCATAGGCGCGTAAATGGCTGGCGCTGAATGTTCATGTGCTGGCGATCCGAGTCCCACAACAAGACAAATGCCATGTCGAGGGAACATTATTTGTCAGTAGAGAAATACCAATTTTAAATCGTGTTCGTGTTTTAGTTTAGTACGTTTGAGCGATTTCAATGTCTTTTGACATAGCCGATAGGAGGTCACGAAATAGCATCATGTAACGAAGTCATTATACCAACGGGTGCGCCCGAAGATGTTTAATTAATATTTAGAGGACCTACCTTTTCTAACACTCCTCACTCGATCAGCTTTACCGGTAAATCTGATTATGTGAGCAGAGAGAGGATAAAAATGGATAGCAATAGATACATGCAATTCCCGATCATATTGACCGATTCAATCATGAATCATATAAAATTTTCGCGCTTTGCGCGTTCAAGCGAGACAACCTCCCAACCGCCCCCCGATGTAGACGATAAGTATCGGCAAAAAGCGCAGAGCCCGATAGGGGGGTCTGGGGGGCGAAGCCCCCCAGATGTTCGGTTTATCACCTTATGTGGGGGGCTGGTTGCGCACTATTGTCCAAGGGCCTGCGCAGTGGGTTAACGTGTTTGCGCAGACTCGTTAAAAATTAGAGGGAACATTGCTTAAAATTCATAGCATATAATCTATGAGACGGGGTTAAACCCGCTAGACGCCAACCCGCCACACGCCAAACGCCACCTTGCGGCTGGGTCTTAACGTGGCGTCTGGCGTCTGAACGGGTTGAAACGCAGACTGGCGGCTGAATTGCTACATGGCGTCTGGCGTGTGAATGAAACGCAGATTGACGGATGACGTGCTATATGGAGTCTGGCGTCCAACATTTTAGGACGCGGTACTGCGACATGGCGTTCGGCGTCTGGCAATTTTGAGACCACCGTGTCGTGTGTAGCCAGTATAGCCAGTTGCACAGCGTCTGGTGAAAAGGATCTGATTTATAGGCAAAGTTACTCATTTAGATGGAAGGGAAGGCTGGTGGATAAAAGGGATTGATCGCTGCATTATTATATTCGTCGATAGAGGAATAATGTCTGCTACAGTTATTTGTTTGATTGCTGCTCGAGTTTTCTTGTAGCATTGGCAGCAATGACTTGAGCTGAGGACTTTACGCATCTTATTAAAATCGTTACTGCTGAAGAAGATAGTTGCAGTATATGCGAAATCAGTTTTGAAAGTTGTATGATCCTGTTGTGCTAGTACACTGGACTAACCTTGTAGAACACAACGTCAGCCCAGAATTACAAGGTTTTTTTTTATATCGACTACTTACATTCTGTTTTTCAGACTTCTTAGAAATAGTCTATTCATTCATCCTCGTATGACATAGCTAGCGCTTGCTGTCTATCAACTAAATTCCACGTATTTACGGCATAGCCCTCACATGCGACAAACGTCAACATGTAGGCTACAAATGAGATGGACCCGTGGCGTCTTGATAGTTGATATATCAGACTCCAAACGCCGGCATGCACAAATTAGATGCATTCGGTGGCGTCTTGATAGTCGATATATCCGTTCAGACGCCAAACAGCGACAATCGACATGCACAAATTAGATGCAGCCCGTGGCGTCTTGACAGTTGATATATCCGACGCAACACGTAGCATATACAAGTTAGGTGCACCCCGTCGCGTCTGGATAGTTGATATATCAGACACCAAACGACGGCATGTACAAATTAGATACGTTCTGTGGCGTCTTGATGGTCGATATATACGTCCAGATGCCAAACGGCGACAATCGACATGCACAAATTAGATGTAGCCCGTGGCGTCTTGATAGCTGATATGTCCGACGCCAAACGTCGACATACACAAATTAGATACACCCCGTGCTATCCTGATATTCATCATCTAGTATGAGTATCCAATCCACGATACCAGTGGTTCTCATCTCAACCTCCGGTCCGTGGCAAGTTTCCTGCTGATCTGCCTAATATTTTTGAATTTTATATCTCAATTACAAAATGCAATTTATTCAATACTCCGTTTAAAATCCATCGTCTTAAGATACTTGTAAATGTATTCGCATCACGATGCCTAGTAAGTCCGCTGTAGCTCCCAAGTCATTGTCATGCATTACTGTAGGTCAATGTGGTATAACTATGCTGACGCCGTTGCCGTGTGACGAGTAATAAGGCCTCGGATGATTGACCAACTGTAACGTCTGAGCTCTCACAGTACCAAAAAAGCTACATGCCGCGCTTAAGTTAGCACTACACGTAACTTGAGTGACGGACGTTTTGAGTGCCGTTAAAAACTCATTTTAGGTCTGAGGATACTTTATGATCCTCAGTGCTAAAGCATGCGTTACTTGGTAACAGTAACTTAAGCAACCTCTATGACAGGGGTTCTCAACCTGGGGGGGCGCGCCCCCCTTGGGGGCGTGAAACATCTGAAAGGGGGCGCGAAGAAGCGATCACCTGAAAAAAATTCGCGCTCAGCGCGATTTACCACCAATACACGCCTGCTTCTCTCAATATAGACCCAATTTCATATTGTTTTATTCTCTCATCAACATTCATAACCGACCACACCACCAAAAAATCTGTTGGGGTTGCTAGCATCCCAGTTGGATTTTGTGATAGGCAGTGGCTATTCGTCCGGAACTGTGTGACGTAACTAAGCACCGCCAGCATACTGATGTGTGACGTAATTATGCGCCGACAGCATACTGACGTTGCCGAGTTGACGGACTTCGGCTCAGCTGTTTAACGTTTGCATGTTTAGTTTATCGCTGTATATTACCGGAACATAATACCGTCGCTGGTTACCTATCTCTACTATTATTCAAACAAGGGAATTTTAGCGTAATGGTGACTTCCGCCACCTACAACGGCTTGGGTTCAATTACCCGAGGATTATTTGGGCTACTTTACAGAGATGAGCGGATTTGAAATTTCTATGTCCTAATCCAATCCAAATCCGAACCCTCAAATCCAAATCCAAATCCTAATCCATAAATTTTTCATGTTCAAGTCCATGTCCAATCCTAATCCGATTCCAACTGGAAATTCAGAAAAAATACTAATTTATGCAATGGAGGGATTCGAAAATTTTCTTTCACAACCAACGATTCACTTGATTCTAGACGACATTTCAATCTCCCAGAAAATAGATAAATCCAATCCAAATCCTAATCCGTTACGAAAAAATTCTCGAATCCAAATCCGACAAAATTTCACAAATCCTGTTTTTTCAAAACCTAATCCTAATCCATGCTCATCTCTGCTACTTTAGCCCAGTCTCACTCGGTCGTAAGTCGTCGATAAGCGCGGAGAGAGACTAGTTGAAGGACCGGAACTATAGAGATTGTACAATCTCTATACCGGAACAAAGAATCGAATGAAAACGAGAAAGGAAGAGCTGTCTAAAAATGGAAGACGCGACAAGATCAATATCCAACCTACACTAAGCTGAGGTGGAAACCAGATTGAGATACTATGGTCTTACGGCATCCTAATGTCTGTGTTCTGTTCATTACATCACATTATGTCCTGTTTATCGCATTTTATGTGTGTGTATTTAAAAATGTATCACCTGACGATAATTACTACGAAATTGAATTACAAGCGCCGTGATCAAATATAACGTGCATTCTATACCTCATAAAATTGACAGATTGGATTGGCGATTGGAGGATCCACGTAGGTAGACTACGAGTAGTAAGAAGACTCTGGCAGTTATCGCAGTTGCTCTCTATCACAATACCCTCAAATTACTTCAGCGTGAACTGAACACTGATTATTTGACATTCATTTCTCTGATGATCTCCCGATCCTTTCGCTACAGCTGGACTGTGGACTTCTGTCCTTGCTTGCTGTAGTTTTTGCATACTTTTTGTTGATCCTAATGTGTAATTGTATTGCAATGCGTCTGTAATACCATCGAGATGCCTTCATTAGTCAATGAAAAGGAATTGGTCGTTGTACATGAGGTACAGAATACAGCCAGTGGTGGCCCTATGAACGGGGGGGGCGGGCAAGATTCACCGGAGGGGCCCTATAAGTACCTGACCGTCACTTATAGGGGGCTCCGCCGCCCAGACCCCCCTTCCGCATATGTTATAATTAGCTATCTTTCACCGCGTCAAGGTTTGGTCAGATGCTGGATTCGACCATATCTATTATTGCATGTGTACAAGGATAGACTACATCAAAACTAAGTAATTCTACCACATGCAGAGACCTGCTGATTATAGGGATACGGGACTTTTCTAACAAATGCAGAGATTTGATGATGATTGAAACATCTGTACGGAATCATATTCTTGCTTGGTACACGGATTTCCATGTTTATTCGCTATAATCCCTGAAAAAAACCGCATGAACCAAAGAGGGGGGCCCCCGGGCGACCGCCCACCTCGCCTACCCCAAAAGCCACCACTGAATACAGCCATCCACAACGCGATATATCCCGGGTTACGATATATATCTTCATCTTCTAGCAGACGTGCTGGAAAGATAGAGATGAAAACAGAGCGAGTTGAACCAGTGTCCAAATACCAGGTCTAATATCAGTTCAGTTCGGTTTATTAGCATTTTTATCGGTTCAGTAGACCACACAAATTGCTTTTGGGAGAAGACGGCAATTATTTATTGTTAAGTCCACAAAGCAGGGCAGGGGTAGCATAGCAGAGACGCGGTACTTTGCTTAAATTTTTCTTCGGATGGTATCATCGCATACAATGTTGGACTGGAAAGCATTATGCACTGCACGATGTACCGCGCGCTCACTGCTCAAGTGCTCATGCTCACGCATCGTGTACTGATTCTTTGAGATTCACTGTGTGCTGCCATACAAACAATGTAGTCGATATATTTAAGAGCATGGCGCTATTATGTAGGCTACCGATAACCTAAACACATAAACAGCCGAAGTCCGTCAATACTCAATAATTCCAGTATGCGGTATGTTGGTTTTTAACAGTTACGTCACACAAAACATTTATTTTGGATAGTTACGTCACACAGTTCCGGACGAATAGCCTGGACTATGGCTGCGTCTGCCTCTGTGATATGACGATAAGGGGGGCGCAAAATTTTTCATTATCAAAAAGGGGGGCGTATCTAAAAAAAGGTTGAGAACCACTGCTCTATGATCTCCACCCGTACTAAGTGAAGTGAAGTGAAGTCACTAAGTGAAGTACATGAATTCAGGGGCACCTTTGCCCTCTCAATTTTCGAGTTTGACATTGTAATATTATAGAATGACATTTTGATATGCATGCATATATATGAAATTGTCAGACCAACAAGTGTTGTCTGACGATATAGTGTTATAATTTTAGGACTGCTGAGGACATAGTGTAAGGTTTCTGAACCAAGTTACCCATTGCTCATTGCCAGGCCGTGTTATTTTTGGCATATGCCAAAACTGACAAAAATAACTTATTTTTGGCATTTTTCGATTTTTATTTTTGGCAGTTTTGGCATCGCCCTCTAAATAGATAGTTTCATTTGGGCTAATTTGTCAAAAGACACCACAAAATGTGCAGCATCCACGTAATCAGTGCCAACAAACAATAAGAGAAGAAAAAACCTAACGATTTCATTGGTTAATTATATCAAACGAAACCACAAAATGTGCAGTATCCATCGGAATCGGTGTCAATAAGCAAAAAAGAAAGAAAAGCCTAACAAACACGCTCAACAGCTGATTGTCACAGATGTTGAATAGACTTAAATCGTTTGCACTGTAGCGGTGCTTCCAAACTCGGGTCAGCTACGTTTCTCCCAAATTCATTTCTCGCCCAGCGAATCTGGGAAATATCGGCTTCAACAGTAGCCGCTGAGGGAAAGAATGTTGCCAGTCATCCACAAAAGGTTTTCAGAGCTTCAAAATCTTTGGAGGGCCGAACCGGCTTCCATGCATCATGAAAAGAGATCACTTCGCCAGTGCCATCGATCTCATCGCAGAAATAATTTTCTTCCTGATCCTTTTCCAGGAGTTTCCTGTGTTGTCTCTCAACACATTCTATTTAGTGGCCCGACTATCATTTCTCCTTCAGTCTACCGATATATTTTCGGAGGACATTTTTTCACTTCAGGTGGCTTTAATATTACCAACTCGCATGGAAGAGTCCTGGGAAGGTTAGCTTGTTTAAGAACATCGACGCAACAAGACTGTCTGGCAAAACGAGACTATGCAGCTCAGAAATAGCCAGACAGTTTGTTGCGTCACAATGTTCAACTCGATCACAATGCAAAAATCGTGGTTGATTTTAGGAGTTCCAGTTCCATGAGCAGAATATAATTTATATTTTAATAATCAGTACTGCGGCAGTTTCTCATTGATACCCATTTTATCAAATTTAGCGCTCGACAAGCCGGTCAAAAATGGTCGTAAAATTGCCTTTGGATAAATGGAAAGTATGACGTAAACCAAATGCAGTCAGCCGTTCAATCTCGCTGTGCCCACACCATTTAGGACACCATGCTTTCACCCCTAATGGGTGGGCTGGACCCAGATTAAGAAACCTGCCTTTCACAAACGCTCTTCTTGCTTGTAACGCGGTCCTGTTAACGCAACACCATGAACGAAATACACTATTTGGCAGGCCGTGTTATATTTGGCATATGCCAAAAATTACTTATTTTTGGCATTTTCAAATTTTTATTTTTGGCAGTTTTGGCATCGGGCTCCTGAAATGCCAAAAATAACACGGCCTGATCATTGCTCATGCATGTTTCTGTTTTCTAGGCTACATTCTACCATGTAGATTGAAGTGTATGGCTATGCAACGCGTGGGAAAACACAGAAGTCACACCATTGCGCTAAACTTCATGGGCGGCGCGGATCATGTCGGTATTATTTAGCTAATGTCTGTGGCAATCCGCCACCGCGCAAGAAGAGCAAGACTTCTAATTTCAATATGTCGGCGGAGAGAAAAAGTAAAAGGCAATGCAAGCAAGGGCGTAGCCAGAAAACATTTATTTGAGGGGGCAGTTCAAGGAAGTTCCCCCGTAGGAACACCTCGCAGAACCGTATGTAATTCCATGGGCAATTTCATCACTATACCCTTTATACATACGATTCTTAGACGCGCACACACACACACACACACCCTATGGAAGCTCCCAGTTGCCAACTATTGCTTGTATTGGGCGATCGTTTCACGGACGAGCCAGGAACCAGGAAATTATTGCAACAACTGCAACAGTAAAAAGCCAAATGTGCGATGATCACGGATTGGGTATAGAATTGCAAAGTTGATTTGTCCAGTATTTTATCGGTGACGACTGTGACCGACGGATATTCAAGGATTGTTGCTACTCAGGGCAAGAGCTACCACCTGGTCATTGTTATTGTGCTCATTGCACTGTAGATTAATCTCAATAAAGTTACTTATTGTCATTCGTTTCCATGTGTATATGCGTCTTAGGTATGAGATAGCTGCGAGTGAAAAGAGAGGCAGGAGAGACTAGACGCCGATACTAGCCAGGGGTAATCGTCAGCAATTGGAGCAATCGAAATAACTTCGTCCAAATTAGAATGATGTACGCAGTTTTTTAGTTATGTGAGAATTACTGATTTCGCAAAAACCGAGAAATTGAATTAAATCACGAATCAGAAAGAAATGCAAAATTCTGGTTCAGTTCATGCGCCCAATATCTAACACGGCGTCTCAAAATTACAGACGCCGAACGTCATGTAGCAAATCACCCGCCACTCTGCGTTTCAACCCATTCACACGCCAGACGCCATGTAGCAATTCAGCAGCCAGTCTGCGTCCACACGCCAGACGCCACGTAGAGACTCAGCCGCAGGGTGGCGTTTGGCGTGTGGCGGGCTGGCGTCTGAGCGCGTTTAACCCCTGTTGTAATCTATAGTATATGAACGTTATTGTCAGCTAACAGAGTTTACATGTTTAATCGGCATGCTTTCAATTTTAATTCCCTATCACTCTCTGTGCGACTGCAATAAAAAAAAACATGGCAACGTAACTGAAATATGCCT